>OY759271.1:31214081-31404081 GCA_963662155.1 Lamellibrachia columna | reverse complement strand
CCAGCCTACGACCAACGATATCGATTGTGTTTCGTCAATTAAGTACATTTCCAGCCCATATGTCAACAGGAATTAGCAGGGATATCAGTTGCAGCGGTCGTAATGCGACCGACCAGACAGCTCATTAGTTTCGAGTGAGGCGACCAGCTCGGCCGACAGTGGACAAGTGCGGCTTCGTCTGGCTTTCGACGTAATGCTGGATTGTTTCAAGAACATACATTTGTACTGAGTGAGATATCACTATAATGTCATCGTTACAACTATCTAGGATAACTTTCAAATGCTTAAATCCCGATGCACTGTTTGCACATATATGAAACTAAATGGACGCATGCGCACGCACACGCACGCAAGTAGCCCGCATCTTTATATGCTGTCCCACAATCATAGCTTCGTAGAGTAAACACTTTATATTGTGTCTATGACTGCAATATGCATGTGTTATTTAAATAAACAAATACCGCGATAGACTGGTGTTAAAAATTCTCTATGTTTACTTTCATATCAACTTTAATTTCCCGGAAAAGCTTCGTAAAATTCTACCGTTTCGTTTATGACGAAAATCTATACTTTTTGTGTCCGTCTGTTTCCCTTACGCCCGCCATTCTCTCTTCCGAACGATTGCGGATTTACATTAATTTACATCAGCCTACAAACCTATTGACTGGCAGTAGTTGGACGAAAGTAGCGCGTTTATGACGATATATGACGAGGCCACGTACTGACAACGGAGTTCTGAGAAATATAATCCAACGGAAACCCGAGACACAGATGTAGAACAATCCGGGGAATAAATCCCATCGATTAAAGCGGTACAGTGTCCCAACGTGGATACAAGGTAGACTTGGAGAGGCCACGTTTTTGACGTCCATTGAGTATTTGTACACCTGCCAACACCTTCCCCATTTGAACTATTCGTGTGTTTTCGTATGTCGCGGAACCAAGTGTGTACGCGTGCAATTTTAACATTCCCCGATGGCCGCTTTGCCCTCGAGTGACCATGGACGTCCACTGCAGAACGTCGTCATATGTCGTTCTGCATATGTGACCAGTCCAGCACTGACATGCTTCGGCCGACAATGTCGGCCTTTTGTGTCCGAGCTCAATCGATACCGCTAGACGTGCCCACGTTCGATATCCAATTTGGATTAGCCTGATTACGGGAACTTTGCGCAGTAATGCGACCAGAAAATGCTATTTAAGTAGCCACCAAATTCTACGGATGGAGAACGACATGAGTCTATTAAGCCGGGTCGTTGTTGCTAAAATAAAGTTGGAAGTAGATTTTTCCCCAAAGAATGATTATGGAACTAGTAGCAGAGAGTGCTATTTGAGCATTCTATCGTGATACATGAGATCATAAACATAATTATGCAATTATGCAAGTCATTATTAACACAGCTGTATTAACACGGCTATTTTCGGCTATTTCCACTACTGTTTGTGATCTATGGCTATCACTCCGATCGCGATTGCCACAACAGCGCTAAACTAACCGTTACGTTAATAAAAAAAACATAGTTTACATGTCTTGAACATGTCACGTATAACGAACATCGGGAATTGCTGTATTATACATAACAGACTGGTTTTTGGTAATATTGGATGTCGGTGATTGCACAGCTGATTCAGGCTCACAGCGGAAGCAACAAGTGATCTTAGATAGGATTGGTTGAAGTGCATGTTTCGCGTTGCATTCTGGGGGTTTCTGCGGACTGTTACAAACATAATGGCCTTTTTACAAGTAGAGTAGGGTGGGGCAAAGCGCACACCGGCTCCGATGCAACATGATGTCAGACCAATTTGGGCACGTTCGATTTGAGGAAACGCAGCACGTATAGTACGTTATACCAATTTGAGTTTTTGGCCATATTAGTATAACAAATTTAACAGTTTTAATGCGTGTGTGTGTGTGTGTGTGTGTGTGTGCGTGCGTGCGTGCGTGCGTGCGTGCGTGTGTGTGTGTGTGTGTGTGTGTGTGTGTGTGTGCGTGCGTGCGTTTGTGCGTGCGTGTGTGTGATGCCATCAGGAAGTGGGAGGTTCGTCTTAAAAACTGGTGGGAGGTTGTGGGTTCGTCCTAAAAATTGGTGGGAGGTTGGGGGTTCGTCCTAAAAAAACTGGTGGGAGGTTGGGGGTTCGTCCTAAAAATTGGTGGGAGGTGGACAGTTGGCTTCAGAAATAGGTGTGAAGTGGGAGGTTGGTCTAAAAGATACGGGTGGGATTTTTTGAGGTCGAAGATATTAATTATTACAAATTATATCAATATCATTACCACACAGCCTACGGCAGCAGTTACATCGGACTACGGTTGTCCAAAATTATGATTCGTCGTTCTTTTATTGAATGGTGCTCAGTCCATCATATATGGTACCACTCTCACATGTATCAAATTCCATCTTGCGCATAGGGGGGTTATTTTATATGTTAAAGAACCTATTCAGGCTTATGAAATAAAATTAGAAAGCGAAGCAGATTACGATGAAGCTGTTTGGTGCAAAATAGTTTCAGGAAATTCGAAATTAACTATTGGATTAGTTTACCGAAGTCCAAACATAAACGAAAAGGATAACACAAAAATATAAAATGCTATAAAGGAAGTTAGTAAAGAGGAATGTATCATAATGGGAGATTTTAACCATGGACATATACAATGGAAATCTCTAGAGAGTACAGGGGGTGAGGACCAACAATTTCTATTTTTAATTCAGGAAAACTTCCTTACTCAGCACGTGCTAGAACCAACCAGGGGAGAAAATGTATTAGATTATATATAATTTTATCATCACAAAAAGAATTAGTGGACAATGTAAAAATACATGAACCATTGGGTAACAGTGACCACAATCAAATACATTTTGACATCAATGTAAAATCAGAAAGTAAAAATAAAAAAACGTATAGGAGAAACTTCCACAAAGGTAACTATAAAGATATGAGAAAATACTTAGCAAGGCTAGATTGGAATAACATGCTGATGAATAAGACCGCAATTGAATGTTGGAATATTATAAAATATGAAATTGAGAGTATCATCGATAAATTTGTTCCCTTGAAAAAAAACAATGAAAACGATCTAGAAAGAAACACTTGTCAAAAGAAGCTATTAGAAAAATAATGTTTAAGCAAACTATGTGGAGGGTTTATAGGCGTACCAGAAAGGATGAAGATTATGCAAATTACAAAGAGGCACATAACCTAGCTACAACTGAAATGAGAAAATCTAAAAGAACCTTTGAAAAAAAATTGGCAGGTAATATAAAAAAGTTTCTATGCTTATGTAAGGAGTAAACAGAAAGTTCGAGATAAGGTTGGACCACTGGAAAACAACAGAGGAAACATAATTTCGGACGGGTTTCAAATGGCAGAGGTCCTGAATGAGTATTTCAGCTCAGTTTTTACCACAGAAGATATCAGCTCACTTCCAGGTCCATTTACTAAATTTGAGGGCAATACATCAGAACATTTAGGGCAGTTATTTGTAACTCCTGAAATGATAACAAACAAAATGAAGAAGATGAAAGACAATAAGTCACCTAGAGTTGATGGGATACCACCAAACCTGCTTAAGGAAATTGTTTAGCAAATTAATACAACACTTGCAAAATTGTTTAACTTGTCACTAGAAGAAGGAATGGTTCCTTCAGAATGGAAAGAAGCAAACGTTATGCCGCTATTTAAGAAGGGATCGAGGAACAAGCCAGAAAAATACAGACCAGTGAGTTTAACATCAGTTGTATGTAAATTTCTCGAAACATTAATTAGAGACCACATAGTGGAATTCCAATTTCAAACTGGAAATCTGTTTTGAGTGGGGTACCACAGGGATCAGTATTAGGCCCTATACTGTATTTAATATATATAAATGATTTGGAAGATGACATATTTAGCAAAGTACTCAAATTTGCAGATGACACAAAAGTATTCAGAAAGGTTACTAATGATACAGATAAACAAAGTTTACAGGATGATCTAGATAAATTAGTTAAATGATCAGAAAAATGGCAAATTTTATTAAATTTTGGGAAGTGTAAATGTATACACATAGGACATGGAAACATGGACGAAGAATATAAAATAGGGGTGCTGTACTAGGTAGAACCACACAAGAAAAGGACTTAGGAGTAACATTTAGTGCTGACATGAAACTTTCAGAGCAATGTGGGATTGCTGCTTCGAAAGGAAATCAAATTCTAGGGCTAATTAGGAGAACTATCATGTATAAGGAGAAACAGCTAATTGTACCCCTGTACAAAGCACTAGTTAGACCACATTTAGAATATTGTATTCAAGCATGGAGGCCATATCGTAAAAAGGACATAGACAAGCTAGAAAGAATACAACGAAGAGCAACTAAAATGATTCCAGAATTGAGAGACCTTAGTTACGAAAGTCGCTTATTACAATGTGGTTTGACAACACTAGAGACCAGGAGACTAAGAGGAGACCAAATAGAAGTGTTTAAAATAGTGAATGGTTATGAGGATGTTGACAGGAATATGTTCTTCAAACTTAAAGAAGGCAGTAGAACCAGAGGACACAAAGCAGCATTAGTTAAGGAGCAATGTAGGTTGGACATGAGAAAGTACTCTTTCTCACAGAGGGTGATAAATGAATGGAACAAACTGCCAAATGATTGTATTAATGCTAGTAGTGTGAATATGTTTAAAAAAATAGAATTGACAGATATTTGGTAAGGGCGGGCTACACATAGATGAGAAAATTGTTGGACTCTCGAAAAGCCAATGGCTTCCTTGTCCACTTGCCATCTGGAAGTTGTTGTTTGGGATGGCAATCTTGTTAAATCTTGTTAAATCTTGTTAAATAGTGTGCGAAGCGTATCTTGTGATGGATTCGGGAACTGTAATTAGGTTCTGTTGATCGGTGGTGGGAAAAATATAATCCACCGACGGAATTTGCGGCATGTGCAGGACTACAACTAAAATGCATTTTTGTAGTAGTTGTTTTTTAGTGAAGTTGTATAATTCTAATACTATTTAATTAAGAGGTAACTGCATTAACCGTTTCCGCCTTAGATGAAAGTAAGTAGGCCAAACCGTGTTTGCTCCCAAAGTGGTACGTTTTGTCCCACCCTACTCTTGTATTAATTAATGCTTAAAAATTCACAATAATGTCTACGAAGAACTATACTGCAAAATGCTACAGTGACAAGCGATATATCGTCTATCTGGATTTGCTCCAAAGACAAAAGAAAGACGGTGAAATGATGCGTATAATGGAAACACCAATTGGTCGTTACGGACGCGGACAGCACCATCTCCCAGCGTGCATCACTCTTCACATGCGCATAACGCATAATGTGCTTTCCGCTAAAAGGTCCAATCAAACGCGACGATGCGTTGCCAAATATTGTTCATTTATTACATGAATTTAGTAGAAACAACCATTCTAACACAATTCTCGTATTGAATATGTCCACATCTTACACAAACAGACTGCCTAGATTATTAATTATATCGACAGTTTCTAAGACTAATCGTCCAACCTCATTAGCCAGGTGTGGAAGCTATTTGTGTAGATTTGATGTATGCAATATTGTGCCGAATGAGTACTGCGTATACTACAGAAGGTTGATTAAAGTTTGACTATTTCTGTATAATGATGTTATTCACAATGAGTGATATATTGGGAGCGGCACGATCACACATAATTTAATAAGCCCGTCTCATTATATTTACAAAGCTACCATTTATACGTGGCCAGAATACGCTGTAGAGTGTTAACGCTGAGCATGAAGGGGCAGCACTTACTATGGGTAATTTTCCTCTGATTGCAGTAAAACCCTTTGGAAGACCCTATATCTAAAACACACAGAGAGACAGCCAAAAAGTAACTATGAATTTTAAGTATTTTATTTCTGATCCTTTGTTAGCCTGTAAGGAATGCGAAAGAAGTGCATGCTACTTACGAATGACAAAACACAGTAATTCAACCGGAAGTACAATTACGCCATTTGTTTAAGTTTAAAATAGCGGTCATATTTACCGTAGGTCGAGTGTCAATGACCTATGACCTATTGTATGGTATAATGTTGGGAACCATATTAACGTTTGAACGTTACAACAACTATACGATTATGCATAGTTATATTTATTTTAATGTATGCAGTGAGTTCAACTATGTTTGAATATGTTTGAAGTTACATATACTATATGCTACAATGGTTTTGACTAAATGCAGATACTATAAGATATACACATGACATGCAATCGTAACTCTTATCACTCCAAGAAAGCAACGCAACCTTCCGCTTTGACCTGTCCACTTAAAGGTCAACAGCGCGGCGAACAATGATGTAATAATAGATAGCTCGCCAGGGCTGCGCAACATCAAAGGAGAATGTTCGTGTACTTCGCGGTGTTTTAAATGTCGTCTCGTTTCTGCTCACTAATAAATAATGCGATTGGTCTGAGAGGTTGCTGCCCATGTGGGTAAGCTGAAAGCTACGAACACTTTAATCAGGGCATCAACGAACGCCCGACAGCCCGTGGGAGGCGTGTTGACGCCGGAGAGAGGCGAGACGCTGTGGTCGGATCACAGAGATTACTTGCGTCATTGTTCAGACAAATCACTGGATCAGAGAACAAACAGTGGCGAATAACGTCTCTGTGACATCAAAGAGAACGGTGCTGGGATTAAAACGGGAACATGTGGAGTAGACTTTCTACCGAGTCTTGTTTCTCTGTGCAAAAAAAGACAAGAGAGGCTGAAACGTGATAGATGGAGAGAAACACTAATAAAGACGACAGAAGAAATGCACTAGAGACAATGGGCTATCACGGGAAAGGGGATCACCCGATAGTGAGACAGGCACAGCTGGCGACAGTAATAACGATGTTTGACAACCCTAGATAAAAGGCGGTCAAAAGGAGATCGAAACTGAAGTTTGAAAGATAATGAAAAGATATGAAAATATTGATAGAAATATATTTTCTCACTTAAGAAAGATAGCAGAACTAGATGACACGATGTGTCATTGGTGAAGGATCAGTGTAGATTGGATATCAGAAAGTCCTCATTCTCACAGAGGACAATAAATGAATGGAACAGATTATCAACAGATGGTGTAAATGCTAGCGGCGGGAATACGTTTAAAAATAAATTGACAAATATCTAAGAAGGGCGCGTAACACATAATATTAAAACATGTTGGACTCTCGATAAGCCAATGGCTTCCTTGTCTACTTGACATCGGGGTATTTTGCCTTAGATGGCAATCTTGTAAAAGGTCTTGTTAAATTTCTCGATATCCATCACGGTGACAAAGTGTATTCCTGCAGGTGGTTTTGTGATCTCGGTTCCATCCTTCTTTATTATAATTATGTAGCAATAGAAAAAGAAACAAACATATTTTAATCCCATTATTTTAAATGTCGTATTTGTCGTCGTGTGTGTGTGTATGTGTGTGTGTGTGTGTGTGTGTGTGTGTGTGTGTGTGTGTGTGTGTGTGTGTGTGTGTGTGTGTGTGTGTGTGTGTGTGTGTGTGTGTGTGTGTGTGTGTGTGTGTGTGTGTGTGTGTGTGTGTGTGTGTGTGTGTGTGTGTGTGTGTGTGCGCGCGTGTGTGCACATGCACTCGCATTCATCTTGCTTTAGAGCATTCACTGGGCGGTCGTTCCTGCTGGCATTCTCAAGCGAAAAGGTTGTCTTCATACACCGCTACAGCGTCGATGCCTATATGGAATGACGCGTCTGCCATTTATTGGCTATTGCATCGTCTTCTATGAAAACAGATCCTCCAAAAACAATAGCGTCGAATTATAATACTTAATGACGACAACAAATGATTAGTGTTAATATAGTGTACACACCCGACCTCCTCGCCCACCGCCGCTCATGTTGCTGGCGCATTCAGTGCTGCTTGGTGACGCAGCTCGCCTTCAATTTATTACTGCTTCCGGTGTTGAATGTATTTTTACCATTTTCATGTTGTTTCTGGTTGTGAATCTATTGCTCCATCTGGTGCTGAATATATTGCTACATCTGGTGTTTAATCTATTGCTACATCTTGTTTGTAATCTACAACTGCATCTGGTTTGGGGCAGCGTGGATGTGTTTAGAACCAAAAGGTCAGGCCACACAAGGATAGTTAAGAGGGAAGCTTGATCGACTATTGATAAGTCAGTGGCTTTGGATGGCAATCTTGCAAAATCGTGTATGAAGTGATCGCCAAATATGATGGTCTCAAACTGATGTTTGATTAATATGGTGATGTAATGTAGCTGCTGCTGCTGCTGCTGCTGCTGCTGCTGCTGCTGCTGCTGCTGCTGCTGCTGCTGCTGATGATGATGATGATGATGATGATGATGATGATGATACCATTTTTTTTATAACCATAGCAGCAAAGCGAAAACAGAGGCAGACAGAAATGTACACATGTATTAAATCCGCAGAGCGTCTTGATCTGATGATCACTATTATCTCCCTCCTTCCATCCATGTGTAACACATTCCCACAGACGCATATTGAGTTGTAGCTGAACCTATCGGTTCCCACCTACACTGACACTCACAAATGCCGTGAATGCCCGGCGACCCGACCGCCCAGTGCCGCAGCACATTGGCTTGTCGTCCGGACGTGTTGACGTCGCTAATGAAATTTGCAGCAGTTTCCGTTAATTAACGTAAATCGAAGCCAACCAACGCAACTAGACGTTTGCGTCGCCAACGCCATTTACCGGAACACCCACGCCACGCCCGGGGTCAGTGTCATTCCATATTAACAGTCATAGCACATCCTGTTATCTTACGTCACAGGATCTGAGCTTTTTGCGCAATCGTCAAAGGCAAACATATGACGTGCTGCAGCATTGCCTATCATACTCAACGGTGACGCTTGTGATCACGAGATTCAAAAACAGATCGAACAATGCATGTAAAGTGATTTGATTTTAAATTGTGTTCACGAAGCAGCCATACTTTGCGATGGGTGGTTATTTTGTATTTCAGAAGATTCAATAAACTCAAAATTACCATCCTGTTAACTATTGAGAGATATGTCATATGGACAGGTTATGCATAAATGAAAACTTGTGGACTCTCGATAAAGCAACGGCTTCTTCGTCCATTTGCCAGCTGGGATTTCGCTTTGGATGGCAATCTTGTTCAATCTTGTCTAAAATAAAATATGGTTACACTAGTGTACATGTAGATCAGCACGTAAACCCAGTGACATTCTCGACCGATTGTCAGTATTCGGTTCGTGTATCAAGGCGCCTGGACACCGCATCGATAAACACAATAAGGTGTATCGGGTACAAAATCCATATAGGCGCGTCGGGGCCGTATATAAACCATCGACCACGACGCTGATACCATTCACTTAATCACATCAACACGATCGTTAGTAAGGTCAATGTCGTTTTAAATGAACGCCGAGTAACCGTGATATCGAGAAACAGAATTATGGGTCGTGCAGAGGGACCGGGTTGGGCCGACATGTCAAGTTGGAACATTAGATGAAGACGAGTTAGAGCTGCAACCGCGTCACCAATGACCGAGCTGATGAGGACATAATGACATTTAGTTATTTTTGTCACGCCTTTCGTGGTCCAGCATGAGACTTGTCATACGGCATGGCGCAAGGACGAACAAGACGCGATGTAACCACAATGCGTGGACGTTGTCTGACAACCAATCAGACGTGCGAACAGCAGATGCGGGACCAGGATTAAAGATCTTATTAAAGAAAAAAGATTAAAGATCCTTCTTCAATTCGATTTTAAATTGTCTCATTTGAAATTCCTTTTGTGACAAATCAAACCTACCTAGTATCCACTACGACATGCAAGCTTGTCTGTGTGACTTTTTATGTAGGTAAAGTCATCCCCCAGGCATTACGCCTTAGGAAGCCATGAAGGCTTATATAGCCAGTGCTTAAACCTGGTTTCTGTAGTGCGAAGCAACTTATAGTGCAGTTATACTGACTCTCCTGGACGGGACACTAGTCCATCGCAGGCACCTTCCAAACAGTGTTTGTACTCATTTGCAGCTGAGTAGACTGAGGCAAAGTAGGGTAAACGAAATTGCCTACGCTTCGAAAACGAACCGTGCCCAGTGTGGGTCTTGAACTCACAACCCTCGAATTTAGAGTCCAACACTTTAACCACTAGGCCACGGCTGCCCCCCTGTTTACTTTTTATGTAGTTTTGGCAAAAACACAAGACAATTATTACATTATTTGATGTTTGGCAAAAGAAAAATTTTGCGCTTGGTGCAATCTCGTGTTTCACTGTTGAAGTTATCGATTCTTCCTTTCGCGATGGGTTGAAGGTTAAAGGTCGGCTACGTCCTGACTGCAAGTTACTAGATCTAATAACTAAAGCCAATTCTTTGGACGATTTGAACAAAAGTGCGCATTGTGCAATAAACCGGCTGCATATTTTATTTAAAATATTTATATATTACATATTTGGACATCAACGAACCAGGCTAAATCAGATGGGGTGGAGTTTTAAACAATCTGCAATGTGATTGACCGTTGTCTGCTGGACGGAACAATAAATGTGATACTCTGTGCGATGCGGTGTCCCGTGAAACAACCTCTGGCCACGAGAGATTGCATTTTTAGCTTAGCTTCATATATTCTTTTAAGCTCCGGAATGCTAAACCACACAGCTGCATAATACATGCTTAGTCAACGCACCTGCAATCAAAACCTCTCTGCAATGTTGTCGACCAGAAAACGAAACAAGAATGATGACGCTCTGCGTGACGCGGTGAAAACAACACCTGGCCACGGGTAAACGACACAGCGGCAGAATAGATGCTTGGCCAACACATCTGCAATCAAGACCTTACCAACTGTGACGTGACCTTGAGTAAACCCTGCTAAAAGGAACAAGTGAGCCATTGTCAACCAGGTTGTGTCTCAATCACCTCGGGGCTGGTGTTGGACGTTGAAGAAGAGATACAATCAAAATGGCTCTACCGAATGAAACTGGAGTGGAGTGGATCCTCAACTAGAACATATCACAGAATGCCCTCTCATACAAGACCCGACTCCGTAGTTCTTCTCTATCGTGTTTCTCTTTTGCGTCATTTCATTATTCGCATTATGCATTCCAGATTTCCTCTTTCATACCACTCTTTGGCTACATGCCTAACTCATCTTTTTACCAATCTCTCCTGCTTCATATGCTGCTTCAGTCAATCTCCCCACGTCCATATGATGCCTCTGTCAATCTCCCCACGTCCATTCGTTGCTTTTGTAAATCTCCCCACGTCCATTCTCAGCACGC
Organism: Lamellibrachia columna; assembly: GCA_963662155.1. NCBI lineage: Eukaryota > Metazoa > Annelida > Polychaeta > Sabellida > Siboglinidae > Lamellibrachia > Lamellibrachia columna. Next base: position 31,392,827 of record OY759271.1, on the reverse strand, counting down.
GCACCGCATATGGCAATGACCAATTTCTGTGTTTAAAATCTACTATGTCAAAGCGACAACCAATTTATCTTGATCAACAAGTCGACGTCGAAATGCCAAGATGCCTCGAACAGCGGAGGTTGCTAAGAAACTACAGACTAAATCGCAGTTCCATTGGCTAAACCACCTCCGTGATAGAGATGCATCTGCCGCTGGTATTACATAAAGTGATCATCTAGGACGAACAAAGATCAAAAATCATTATTTCAACGACGTGGGTATGGTTTCACAGATTGGTCGATATAAGTTGAACAGACGGAGTAATACTATTGATATGAATAAATAGGATCGTTCGTTAATATATAAACACTATAAAGACAGCTTCTCATGAGCTATGCGTGCCGAAAGTTAATTCTGTCACGATTAGCCGATGGCCGTGTCATTTCCTAGATTCAAATCGAAGAATCGACGACCTCATATGGATTAATCTTTCATAGTCGGATTTAAACCTATTTTATCATGTCCTATAAGTGGCACCCAGTCGTTATATGGTCATGAATAGACGCATGCGTGACATTTAGCATATTACATCGGTTTGGGGAACGAGTACGCTGTTGTGAGGAAATTGCTACATATTATGCAATATTCTACAAAACCAGTGGTCACCCGGGGATAATTGATAATGACTACACGGGTTGGACCAATCGCGTCGTTTATATCGTGGTTGATGAACCTTATACGTGAAATGACAGACTTCGTATCTGATGAACTGGAAATGGCCAGCGAGGTTAATGGATGATAAATGACCGCCGTCTGACCATCGCCTCATTAACAACGTGGATGATGGATGCTAGATGTAAAACGACATACGTCATTATCTGACCTACACTTGTCCAGGCGTCTTTTCAAAGAGTAAAATTGTTGCTATCCGAGGCACACTTTTTGCAACCCGACACATAGTTGGCTTGTGACATTTGGAAAGTGACAGACTTGACAAGTTGACAACGAAGCAGATTGGTGCTATATTAGTAACATGAAAAACGAGCAATATATTTCTCATTAGCCATAAATTGAAGGTGGCTCTGCGTCAATTATAGGCGACGAACTGTAGCAGTAACATATAAAAAACATATGCTTCAAATGTTTATTCGGAAGCAACCTTAATTGGTGGACACTCCACTTCATGCATACTTTAATGTGCAGGTAGTTTTTTTGGACTTTGCACCACAGCAAAGGAGATCCGGTTTTATAGAACTGTTGGATCGATGGACCTAAAAGAGATCGTCAACAACCTCGCGCAGAACGAGAAGCTACCGATATCTATTATGATTAACATGTGTGCATCAATAAATATGGCTGTTGCCTAATACCACTAGAGCCTGTATTAAATCTAAATCAACAGCTGGGTGGCGGTTGAACCTGTCCGCCATGTTTGATTGTCCTTTACATGCTGTTCGACACTTCCATTAACGCAAACATCTACACGAACTGGTGTTTTTAATCGCGGTACAAAGTAGTTCCCGTTATGCAATTGCTATTTTTGGTCTGCGGGATGCAGCTAGTTAAATACTGGCGCTGTTTTACACCTGAACGTACTATTCAGAATTCCAACTTAAAACGCCGCTCAGAATTCCAGCATCTCGTGAGTGACTGTTGAGAAACGTTGCTGCTAAAGACGTTTGATAGAATTACAATTAAGTGGCAACTGCAGACCAACACGTGATTTTAATATTGAATGAAAGACACGTACGGCCTGAGCTAATCGTAATCCGACACCCATTATCCAAGGAACATGATCATTCGTAAAGCAATTACTATGCAGCGCAGCATCCGGCCATTTGGGGCTCCTTGCATAAAGGCATTTCACTAGACAACTGGCATCCTGGTTCTTTCTCCTTGCGTAGCCATGCTGAGCTTGTTATGTGATAATTCCTAGATTTATGTAACTTTAATAAAAAAAGAACTGTCATCGTGAAACATCAATGTTAGGATATTTAACATTTCAACCCTGTCATAGTTATAGGAATCATATTACAGATTTCAAAAAGGAGACAAGCTTTACATTTGCAGCGTCGTAATGCAAATTATTATTTCAAAGCCTTTTTCCAATATTGGCGATAAGTTGATTACCTATATTTCAAAGTAATGTTCCAGTTGCACGGATAGACCCAATTGTCCACGGGAATGCGCGGTAAAACAGATCCACACAAGCACCTATCACATAATAATATAGCATTGGTGTTTTCCATGGAGAGAAGACAAGTTCGCTTGGAGAGTTCGCGCAACTGAACGGGACGCGCCGCTTTGGACATTGCCAGCTGCGAGAATATTATATAAGCGAGATATTATAAAATTATATAAGCGAGAATATTATATGAGCGAGATATTATATAATTATATAAGCGAGAATATTATATAAGCGAGATATTATATTATTATATAAGCGAGAATATTATATAAGCGAGATATTATATTATTATATAAGCGAGAATATTATATAAGCGAGATATTATATAATTATATAAGCGAGAATATTATATAAGCGAGATATTATATAATTATATAAGCGAGAATATTATATAAGCGAGATATTAAATCGAATACATTTGACGGGTTGTCAAATGTGGCGCGCAGGAATTCCCTGTCTGCATATTGTTGTCACTGGTTTTGTGTTGGTTCGCGGTGCGTAACTCCGGACAATTTTTTTTTACACAGTCCAGAGTGAAGCCTCACAATCGTGACCAATGTTCAATGGTGGACGCACTATAGTTCATTGCCAGAGCTCACGGTTATCCACTGAGAAGTTAGACGACCGTTTATGTCATGTTGGTACATTGGGCTTTGTGTGATTGTAGAAAAATTTAATTTAAAAAACGAATTCTGAAACTGTTTGACACATTCTTTCATAATCTTTCTGACACGCTGAAGTTTGAACTTATCCTTACCCTTTGGTGAACGTGCTCGTGGTCAAAATATATATATAGTTTTTGAAGGATAACAATGTACAACAATCTCATTTTTTTGCGGTTATTGTCGTTTCAATTACGTTATTGAAATCTGCGAAATACCGAATCATGTAGCACCACAATCACAGTAGGAAACGTAATCATAGACTGAGTTAGTCTTAGTGTCTGAATCTAGTGAGTGGGTTAATCTGAGTGTCTACAGCCTGAGTGACGAATCGTGGCTCGTGTATCGTGTTGCTGCTCGACAATTCTTTCGTTCCCTGTTGCTTCTTAGGGAAGGGCGCTGCAATTCTTGGGTGTGAGTTTGTCAGTTGTCGACGAGGACACAGGTACCATAAATTATTTAAACTACATGCGCAGGGGGAACTGATAGAGAAAACTCAAAGGAGTACTACTACAAATACACATCCAAAGAAATGTTCAGACATTATGGTAGCAGATATTGATCCTCATGTAATAGGCATCACAGAATCATGGGCAAATGAAGATATAGTAGGTGCTGAGTTAGCACTGACAGGCAATGTAATGTTTAGGAAGGATAGACGAGAAAGAAGGGGACGTGGAGTAATTTTATATATTAAAGAATCTATCCAAGTATATGAAATAACACTGAAAAGTGAAGCAGATAGTGTGGAAGCAATTTGGTGTAACATAGTTACCAGGAACTCAACATTAACAATAGGAGTAGTTTATCGTAGTCGTAACATAGGACAAGAGGAAGATGTAAAATTACAAAAGGCGATAAGGGAGGTGAGCAAGGGGGAATGTGTTATAATGGGCGATTTTAACCATGGCCATATGACGTGACGACCATCAGTTTCTACTTCTAACACAGGATTGTTTCCTTACTCAACATGTCTTGAAACCAACCAGAGGTGGGAATGTGTTAGATTTAATTTTGTCTTCTCAAAATGAATTAGTTGACAATGTTAAAGTACACAAACCTTTGGGTTCAAGTGACCATAACCAAATCCATTTTAATATAAAAGTAGAAACAGGGAATACATATAAAAAACAATGGAGGTGGAACTTGAGAACATATCTTGCTGAAGAACAAGACATCAACAGAATGCTGGACTTGTTTAAAATATGAGATTGAGGGCATTATTGATAAATTTGTTCCATTAAGAAAACAAGAGAGAAAAGGTCCAGGAAAAAACACCTGTCAAAAGAGGCTATTAGAAAAATTGCTCACAAACAGATGCTGTGGAGGGTATATAAACACATTGGAAATGTAGAAGACTACACAAACTACAAAGAGGCTCTTAACATAGCTACAACTTATGTAAGGAGTAAACAGAAAGTTCGAGGTAAGGTCGGACCACTGGAAAACAACAGTGAAAACATAATTTCAGACGGGTTTCAAATGGCAGAGGTCCTGAATGAGTATTTCAGCTCAGTTTTTACCACAGAAGATATCAGCTCACTTCCAGTTCCATTTACTAAATTTGAGGGCAATAAATCAGAACATTTAGGGCAGTTATTTGTAACTCCGGAAATGATAGCAAAGAAAATTAAAAAGATGAAAGATAATAAATCACCTGGAGTTGATGGGATACCACCAAAACTGCTTAAGGAAATTGTTGAGCAAATTAGTACACCACTTGCAAAAGTGTTTAACTTGTCACTAGAAGAAGGAATAATTCCTTCAGAATGGAAAGAAGCAAACATTATGCCGCTATTTAAGAAGGGATCGAGGAAGAAGCCAGAAAATTACAGACCAGTGAGTTTAACATCAGTTGTATGTAAATTACTCGAAACATTAATTAGAGACCACATGGTGGAATTCCTTGTAAAACATAAATTAATAAATACATTTCAACATGGATTCCTAAAAGCAAGGTCATGTCTAACCAATCTCTTATGTTTTTTGGAAGAAATTACAAAGTGGGTAGATGACGGGTCACCAGTGGATGTTGTCTACTTAGATTTTCAGAAAGCTTTCGATAAAGTGCCACATCAAAGATTGTTACTTAAACTAAAAGCCCATGGTATAGGTAATGATGTAATCAACTGGATAGAAAAGTGGCTTACATACAGAAGACAGAGAGTAATAGTAGATGGTGAGATTTCAAACTGGAAATCTGTTTTGAGTGGGGTACCACAGGGATCAGTATTAGGCCCTATACTGTTTTTAATATATATATATATAAATGATTTGGAGGATGACATATCTAGCAAAGTACTCAAATTTGCAGATGACACAAAAGTATTCAGAAAGGTTACTAATGATACAGATAAAAAAAATTTACAGGATGATCTAGAAAAATGTATTAAATGATCAGAAAAATGGCAAATGTTATTCAATTTTGGGAAGTGTAAAATATATACATATAGGACATGGAAATATGGAATATAAAATAGGGGATGCTGTACTAGGTAGAACCACACAAGAAAAGCATTTAGGAGTAACATTGTGTGCTGACATTAAAGTTTCAGAGCAATATGGGATTGCTGCTTCGAAAGGAAATCAAATTCTAGGGCTAATTAGGAGAACTATCACGTATAAGGAGAAACATCTAATTGTACCCCTGTACAAAGCAATAGTTAGACCACATTTGGAATATTGTATTCAAGCATGGAGGCCATATCGTAAAAAATACATAGACAAGCTAGAAAGAAAAAAACGAAGAGCAACTAAAATGATTCCAGAATTGAGAGACCTTAGTTACGAAAGTGGCTTATTACAATGTGGTTTGACAACACTAGAGACCAGGAGACTAAGAGGAGACCAAATAGAAGTGTTTAAAATAGTGAATGGTTATGAGGATGTTGACAGGAATATGTTCTTCAAACTTAAAGAAGGCAGTAGAACCAGAGGACACAAAGCAGCATTAGTTAAGGAGCAGTGTAGGTTGGACATGAGAAAGTACTCTTTCTCACAGAGGGTGATAAATGAATGGAACAAACTGCCAAATGATTGTGTTAATGCTAGTAGTGTGAATCTGGAACTTGTTGTTCGAGATGGCAATCTTGTTAAATCTTGTTAAATATATTCATTCAACGACAATATGACATTTAATTCTAATAAACGAACAACAATAACAAATCCAGTATGGTTAAATGGTAGTTTTCTCTCTAATCCATGTTTTCGCCTGTCTGTTGTTATCGATATGGGTATTCACTTTGCCAAAACAGTAAACATAAATTCTACGGTGATACTACTTTGATATGAATAGGTCTTTGGATTTGATGCTAACCTTAACGTTGCTATGGTATGTTAGGCTACTTTACGTGGAAACATTGGCCATCGTATTGACATTACGTAATTAAATATTGCGATAATCCGACCACCTGATATTATTTTAACTGCGCTAATACACTCGATTATGAATGCAGACTAGCGATCGTCCAGCACAGATAGCACCCAATTGAACGGCATTACCACGGGTGACAGCACCAGTGACCTATTTGACAAATATTGTCCTCGTCAAAAGCCTATCTGCTGGTAAAACGACGGATAAACTGCGCGGATAAAAATCTGATGAGAAACGACAAGTATCGACCGATCATCGACCAAACTCGGGCAGGTCTTAAACCGCAAAGACACGCATCGTGGTGCAGCGTGGTGGTAATCTGGTCACAAATATTGCACCAGTTGAATATAATAAACAATAAACGACACGGGATCAACGTTCTGGCAACTGTTTTGAAATGGCAAAGGTCTGGAAGAGATAGACCGTGTGAGATACGTTTTAACAGGAAAAGGCAGCTGTTTATAGTACAGAAAGCTTCTAAAAGGCCGTAGGCTGCACAGGCTCCCAGCCACGTTAAGTTATTTACACACGACGCGATGACGTGGTTCTTACCTAAGTGGACAATCATGTCACTTGGGTTGCAATTGTCTAATAACGTTAATTACGTCATCGCAGCGGTGTTAACTTATCGTGGTGAAATTGAATGTGGTGATCGTGAAAAGGATTGTTAACATTAAATATTGAGCAACATTATACCTGAACTTCTATGTTTATAGATACTCCTCGAAAAACAGTGGATGATGTATGGCGGTAACTACAAGCAAATGTTATTGATATTAACTAATTATTTCTCGTATCTACATCAAACAACATGTTACATTTTCCAGTCCGAAGTCACAATGTACAGCAGACTTAAGAAAGTGTCATTGATAAACGAATATTCAACTAGGAGTATATCAGAATACAGTGTATTTTAGGATTATTGTAGACGCTGCTTCTTAATGTGTAGAATTCAAGACTTGCGTCTTGTACTCCGCTTGACAGATGACTTGCCAGCGATAACAACAACTACTTCTGTTACATGAAGATGATACCAGGCAAGTTCAGCCTGTAAGCAATACGATACGATCTTTCATATGGTGTCAAACATGTTGTGGTCTTTCGTCTGCGTAACAGGAGAAGCCGTTCTTGTGAATGCCTACTTATATTACATGAAAGAAAGGTCGGATAATCCACGTTTATGAATTATTTTCACACTTTTATTTATTACAGAAGTCCAATGATTAAAGGTCCCTCCTCAATTGGCGATAGGCTAAATCAGTTGAGGATGGAGTTTTAAGTATTGGATTAATCAACTGTACACTTTTAATACATGACGAGTGTATATTTATATACAAACGTTTTATACTTTTTATGTGTGCTTTTACTGCACGACATGTGGTTATATTTATATATTTTTTTTATTCTTTCTACATATATATATATATATATATATATATATATATATATATATATATATATATATATATATATATATATATATATATATATATATTATAATATATGTGTGTGTGTGTGTGTGTGTGTGTGTGTGTGTGTGTGTGTGTGTGTGTGTGTGTGTGTGTGTGTGTGTGTGTGTGTGTGTGTGTGTGTGTGTGTGTGTGTGTGTGTGTGTGTGTGTGTGTGTGTGTGTGTGTGTGTGTGTGTGTGTGTGTGTGTGTGTGTGTGTGTGTGTGTGTGTGTGTGTGTGTGTGTGTGTGTGTGTGTGTGTGTGTGTGTGTGTGTGTGTGTGTGTGTGTGTGTGTGTGTGTGTGTGTGTGTGTGTGTGTGTGTGTGTCTGCATTCGAGACAGTGGAAAGGTCGTGTGTGCACTTGATAACAAAGGATGAAAGTACAAAGTGTTTATTCACGACAATGACAAGTACAAGACGCAGTTCGTACAGGTCATCTGCAACGTATTTAAAAAGAATCATTTCCCTGGAGCATTAAAATAACAAACACAGTCATTGAAAGTACCAGAGCAAACACCATTAGGGTTAGTGTTCTCGTTATTCTGTCGCATTCTGCCGTCACAATGGAGACTGGCACATGTTTGTTTGACATGGAAACAAACAGTGGTTAATACAATACAGTTTTTAGTTATCGACGTTGTTGTTATATTTCCTGCCAGCTCAGCGTTCGTGGTCATATCATGTTGATGAGACACTATGCGCACATCCGTGGGAATAGAAAAGGATACACAACTGAAGACTACACTGACACAAAAGCAGCTAGCATTTGCGTATGTTCTTGTGCAAGTTTTTGGGATATCTATCGTGGTGTATTTTGTGACGTTGAATATATCAGGGTCGTTGTGGATACGGTTCGTCGCAGGTAATTTGGGTAAGAATCACCATGCACCCCGTCACTGTGCTACCTATTAAAAACTCGCACGTTATTGAGCAGTAATTTGACCTCCGTAAGAAGGCAGCATATATAGACCCTATTCATGTTAACAGTTTTGATTTAAAGTAACGAACGTTGTGTAGCTGAGAGTGATGGAGTCGATAAAATCTACGGGGTCAATGATAAAGTCTGCTTAAACGCAACGAACGTTGTGTAGCTGAGAGTGGTGGAGTCGATAAAATCTACAGGGTCAATGATAAAGTCTGCTTAAACGCAACGAACGTTGTGTAGCTGAGAATGATGGAGTCGATAAAATCTACGGGGTCAATGATAAAGTCTGCTTAAACGCAACGAACGTTGTGTAGCTGAGAGTGGTGGAGTCGATAAAATCTACGGGGGCAATGATAAAGTCTGCTTAAACGCAACGAACGTTGTGTAGCTGAGAGTGGTGGAGTCGATAAAACCTACGGGGGCAATGATAAAGTCTGCTTAAACGCAACGAACGTTGTGTAGCTGAGAGTGGTGGAGTCGATAAAACCTATGGGGCAATGATAAAGTCTGCTTAAACGCAACGAACGTTGTGTAGCTGAGAGTGGTGGAGTCGATAAAACCTATGGGGACATTGATAAAGTCTGCTTAAACGCAACGAACGTTGTGTAGCTGAGAGTGTTGGAGTCGATAAAATCTACGGGGGCAATGATAAAGTCTGCTTAAACGCAACAAACGCTGTGTAGCTGAGCGTGGTGGAGTCGATCAAACCTATGGGGACATTGATAAAGGACCATAACAGAACGCATAGGCATATACATTCCAGCAAAAAAGGACACATATGCCAGCCCCGTCTGGCAATCCTAGCCTCGACGACGGCAATGTAGAACGAATGATACCAACCACCTGGGGCGTGGAGAACAGGTGTTGCCGTACCTGCTCCGTCTTTGCGTGTTTCCGATAGCAACACGGCTGGAACTCGATGTTAAGTTGGCCGCTGGCTTTGAAGTGCACTCGCACTTATTAGGCCGGAATTAATGTAATTTGTACTCGAACTTAGCTGGTGAAAGGAACAATAGCGCCAGTGGCGCGTACCCGTAGTAGCTGCATTAGTCTGCCTATGATATAAATCTGAATTAGAGCCTCTTTAGCTGCTACTGACAGGTGCAATTCCCGGAGACCTTTCCGTTCGTTGATGTGTTTATTATCCGCGAAAGTGAGTGAGCATTAATATGTTGTGTTCGGCGGGCTTTCCGATGTGTTATATAAGTGTATATATGTTGATGTGTTTATTATCCGCGAAAGTGAGTGAGCAATAATATAGTATATTCGGCGGGCTTTCCGATGTTTTATATAAGTGTATATATGACGGGCAACACCCATGGATATTATCTACTGCGAACGACATTAGAGGGCTAAAGTAGCCATTTCATATTTAAATAAAAATGCACTTCGATAAATACATATTCCAGTAAAGTTCAACTGTACGTTAAAAGAAGTCATATGACAGCTCAAGTATGTTCTAAGTGAAAATGCGGACCTGAAAATAGGATCTAAGTTACTTCAATTGCCCCGGTCATTAATTTTAATCCATGTGTGTGGCACAAATATCTGTGCTGTTGTTGTTGTTTTTCTTACCTACGACAGCGGGTCTGACATGTGAGCTTTCTCCTATTGTGTTAAACCAAGCCCGGTGATTTATAGTGTATTATCGGTGAAAGAAAATAGTTTTGATAATGCCGACTAGCAGTTGCGGCATGCAATGGCCGGAAGGTGCCTAATCGGCCGTGTTTATGTCACCTCATTAAATTCCTCAATCAATCTGGCTTATAACCGCTTATTGCAGTTCCGTGGCCTGTTGGGTGTTAATATAGACAACCGCCTGACGCGTATCGCACGCTCTGGTGGCGGCGGGCGTTCGACAGCTCGACTCGACTAAAGCGATTGACCAGACTTAGCACGACGAGAATTCGACTCTACCCAATTCGACTCGACCCGTCTCAGGAATTCGCTCACTTTCTCGCGGGTCAGTCGCGTTCAAGATGGCGACAACCCAATTAGGTGTTTACGTATGCGCACGTTTTCATATTTGTGACGATGTACGCATCTTCTTAAAGTACTGAACTACAGTAACGAATAATACATACGGTTATTGATGTATATGATGAAATAATGGTTTATTTACAGTCCGCAAAGTTAAAGTTTCATATATGACGTTGTACTATCACGAGCACCGAGCTGTATAGATGCTACTGGGTTAGATGTCCATCATCTCTACATGGAGTCAGCATTCATCCTTTCAGGAGTATGCGACATCTCCTAGAACACAAAAACGTATTATCTTATTATGAAACAAAATCAACATGTTATGAAATACGTCTTGACACTGGATGCACTAGCGACAGCAGTATATGAATATCAAGTAAGAATCATGGTACCTTGATATTAATAAAAATATAATAATGTACTTGTAACAATAGTGTCATTGTAATACTACTATAGTTGTCACATGTGTAATGTTCACTCTTGAAATACGTGTTCACTGCTACGTTGCAAAGGACGATTAACATAAAGTAGTTATGCAAAGTGCAATGTCATGAGCGGTATGTATGCAATTAATGTCAATAGAGCAATGTTGTTTTAATATTGGCACAATCTCTGTCACGTAATTGTCTACAATAATAGCAATCAATCAATTCCTTGGTCTACATATTGATTTTGTCTTAGTATTTCCGTATGATGATTTTATTTATACTTGGTGCATAATGCGATTGTGTATACACTGTATATGAAATTATAAATTTGGCAATACACATTGTAATGCGATTTGATCATTAATCATTATCTACAAACAAGTTCTAATTAACAATGGATTTACGTAGTCAATATATATTTGTATTATATAGTAGACCAAATAATGGTTAGTCATGCGTAAGCAATGTGTAAACAAACCACATAAATATAAAAATCAGTCACGGTAGAACACAATGTATATACAACTTTGTTAATGTCGAAAATGTGCCATTGTGGTAACTATTAATCATTATGTTCATACCAAATCCCTTACAAAAATAATTTACCCAGTACGAATGTCCAGTGACTGTTGCGGCTGTCAAACACTGGTTGGTTTCGTGGAACTCTGGCGTCATGTGTTGAACCTGACAACCCGACATAGGTGTCCGTGATGCACATGCGCTTATCCACAACTAACTGCGAATTGGGCAAAAACATGATTAAGAATTAACGGTTGTGCAAAAGTGCTATTGTATCATAGTTCCCGTATCATAATTACATTAGTATATTAACAAAATTAAAACTAATATATTTTTTATTTCGCAGTAACATTTAAAAACTTGGCTAGATTTTAAGTTCACACATCCTAGTAAATTCAGCCAAATATAATAATAATAATAATAATAATAATAATAATGTGTCCTTACCTGCAGTACGACAGAAGAAAATGCCTTTCTTTTTACGTAATCTTTATCTCCTTGAGAGATCTTTGAACGTTAGGTGTGTGACCCATCAGTGACGCGATATATTTAATGACACCGTCTTTCAAGCCACGAAGGCCATTGGCAGTTCGTGCACAACGCTATGCACTGTAGATATATGTGTGTCAAACACGTCTGTATTTCTCGCTGCTCCTATAACCAACAACTTCTTGTTCTTCTGCCAATGGGACCCACGTCCTTGGCTAATATTATTGGCACCATCCTGCCTGCGACGATACCAAACCGGGATTTGTTTATCCTGAGATGATGCTTGACATATCAATATTCACACAAATTGCGACAGTGTTCTCCACGAATCCAATGCTTTTCGGAACAGTTTCCCACTTTAAAACTACATTTGCTACCACTTGAATTCTATTGCCATTGTCACACATGTTGTCGTTATCATATAAAAAAATGTCTATGAAATTGTGTATTGCGAACGGATCGTGGGCTCTTATTCTTGATACGAGAGTAGCGTGTACTACTGGTGTCGCCCGTCGAAACACACTGGACGGAAATGCCATGTGCGCATGCTCACCGTTAACTCGAGGAATTCGCGGGTCGCGTGGAGCCGAACGCGCCCATGAAAACGCGCAGCAAATAACGTTGGTTGGTGGTAGTAATGAGGAAAGCTAGGCTGAGTCCACCTTCCCCGTGTCCGCTCGAGGAATCAGTCCCAGAAGTCGTTTGTCCGTGCGTCCAAATGGTCTTATGGTCCGTCGATTCGGCTGTCCAAGTGGTCAGCGGTTTTGTCCGATGGTTCGTTGGTCCGACCAACATAGAAGCGTGTTGAGCACTTCGCACTTTCTGTTATATTAGTTTGTGAGGGTGCTTATCTTTTTCACTGGTTCATTTATGCCCCCAATTAAGGAGACGGGACCGACTTAGAACATGACCCCCTCGATCCCCGAGGGGTACATGACCCCCCCCCCCCCCGATTGAAGCCACGCGCAGACACACACTATGAATATATACAGTATACCTCTAATTATGCCCCGGGCCAAACCCTGAGCCATACACCCAGTCACTTAGAGACTTACGGTTTTAAAGGATACGCGTTGTTTGAGCTTTTCTTTATGCTGTTACAGTATTTCTATTAGTGATAATTCACATGTCTTATCGGCAACTTTATATTTAGCCATCCATATATCGAAAAGAGGAATATACTGACTGGGCTCAGTACTTTGTACGATAGCTTTTAGTTTAATCATTTACTTGTTTAACTGGTGTAAATGTACAAGTTTAACAACGCACGCGCGCATTATAATCGTTATTTGTATTAACAATATTAATAATATTACCAGTTTATCGGCCCTGTTCTAGTCGGCCTACCTTCGTGTCGTAGCGAGCCATTCGCAGAGTGTGCGAGCGCAGTATGTCGAGATGTGCATTGACGTGAATCAAGGCCAACGTCACCGCCGGAAGTGTGCCCCAGCCGTGCCCGCCTGACGCTCCGGTGAATGGAAACAGTCCCCCAACGTCGAGGACGTGCTTCGGTGCCTCGGTCTTGTCACGCGCCGCCGAACTGGCTACCAGCAGACACGCGACCAAGACGCCACACCCGACGCAGGACATCACTGGAACTTGAAGATGCGGACTGCTCGAGGAGACACTGTATCCCTCTCCCCGGCTGTCTGCCTGTGTGGTTGCACCGCAAGACTCCGCCGCAAGTTTATTCAGTTGCCTGAGCGGACGCTGTTAAATTCGTATCGCCGCCGAACAATGAGCGCCTCGTTAAGGTCAGCGTCCCAGCGATGGCGTTGCCACGGACGCGCGTCCAAACTCCACTGGGCGGCTCGCTCCGGCCGACCCGGCTGCGCACGAGGATATCGACCGTCGTAAATGTCATTGATAGACGAACAAACACGTCCGAGCTCGTAGTTGGATCGTGGTGTTTGCACCCGATACACAAGTTCGTTGCTTGTCGCCGTACCTGAACCGGCTGGTGCAGCGGCAGCGGCAGCGGCAGCGGCCGCGGCGGTGCTGGACGGAGACGAGAACACGTCCAGCGTCGACGATCATTAAGAGCCAAAAAACTCCACCGCTTCCGCCTGTAGCCGCTTCCTGTCTGTCGGTTCCCGCGGCGAAATGCGTCGGCTTACGTCTCGAGTCGGCGCAAATCCCCGCGACAGGTGATTAGTAAAAAGCCCGACGTCTTCAGTGAGCGACTAACGAGGCAGCGAGTCGAGTCAGCCCAAAGCCCCGCGGAGGAACCAGTCCCGGCGTCGGTCGTCGCCCGCGGACTAGCTTAGCCTTGGTGTTTTTGCGCGGACACACATTAATACATTATAAAACATTGACAGGCGTCGAATGGGCCTGTGACTGAACAGCTCGTTGCGTAGTCAATGAAAAAGACGTCGGGTACTTCGTATGACCAAAAAGTAGTTAAGTTTCCGGAGTCTGATTTCCACAGGAACGACGAAGGTGCCCGCGGTAAACGTTCACAAATGGTACGTTGGCATCTCGTGGCAAATATATGCTGTGGGGAGACCATGGTCATGTAACGAACGGTGGCAGGACATCACTCACATGATGTTACCCCCTGGGAATTACCTCTGGCCATCACCCCGTGGGCATCAACCCCTGGACATTACCCTCCGGACATCACCCCAAAACATCACCTACAGGGCATTACCCCGAGGACATGATTCCCGGGACATTAACCCCCGAACATCACCCCCAAGGCATTACCCCCCTTGACTTCACCTCCATGACATTACCCATGGGCATCACCTTCTGGGCATTAATACAAATGATGTTAACATTTAAATGCCTCTAGACGTTTGTTTGATGTGCGTTCCTAAATATTCGGAGCGAACATCAAACAAGTTTCTTGAGAGATAATTGTATCAAATATCACATTCCAAGAAACTGGAACGTCAATCCATTAAAAGAATAATAATGTCGTCGTATATCGTGCCAGTATCCGCTTAGACGTATGGGAGTTTTATTGATCGCGACCTTTCGCTATGTGATAACAGGTTTTTTACATTTCCTTTTACTTTCTCTGATATAGAAACGGCATTAGGTGGACGCGAACCCCGGGTCTCTCCGCTGGCGGTCTCTCCGCTGGCCGTCTAATCGCCTTTAACATAGGCGATGTGAAAAACAGCCTAAAATTAACACCTCTCTGTCAGCAGCCGACCGACAAACCAGCGGTGTGTCGCGAGGTGAGACTGTGGCTTTAGAGCCTCAACCAGACGCACAATTCGGCGCGAATCGCGCAGCGAGGCGGCAGGGTACGGTGTGTGAGGGTTGCTGAGGCGGCACGGTACGGGGTTTGAGGGTTGCTGAGGCGGCACGGAACGGGGTGTGAGGGTTGCTGAGGCGGCAAGGTACGGGGTGTGAGGGTTGCTGAGGCGGCACGGTACGGGGTGTGAGGGTTGCTGAGGCGGCACGGTACGGGGTGTGAGGGTTGCTGAGGCGGCACGGTACGGGGTGTGAGGGTTGCTGCAGACGGAACGAGTCGACGCTCGCCGCGCTAAAGTTCGACTCTTGTGACCACAGGCGAGCCATTAAGACGGCATCACGACCCAGCTATCGGCCACGACCGGGCGGGTTAAGACCTCCTTGGCACGGGCAATGGATAGGGCCAACAGGTACGAAACCTGCTCTTGTCGTCACAGAGCTCGGTCGATGTGACTTTGTTGTCGGGACGCAGCCGAGTTAAAACCATTCTGTGCTGTGAAAAAGCGAGTACTGTGAACGTGTCTAAAAACGTGTAGCCCACATAAAGATGAAAACGTCCCCTCGATGAGCCAACAGCTTGCTTCACGTGCTAGCTGGAGCCAGTTGATATGTATGGTAATGTATTTATCATACAATTATGCAATGTTGAAAACCATCCGCGTTATACAGTGGTTGGATTTATTTCACCGTGTTAGCGATGATATATCCTATGAATGTTAAAATGTAAAGTGGTGGTAGTGGTGGCGGTGGCTATGGTGGTGGCTATGGTGGTGGCGGTGGCGGCGATAGCGGCGATGGCGACGGTGGCTGAGGTAGTGGCGGTGGCGGTGGTGACGATGGCAGTGGTGGCAGCGGTGGCTGAGGTAGTGGCGGTGGCGGTGGCGGTGGCTGTGGCGGTGGCGGTGGCTGTGGCTGTGGCGGTGACGGTGGAGGTGGCGGTGGCGGTGGCGGTGGCGGTGGCGGTGGCGGTGGCGGTGGCGGTGGCGGTGGCGGTGGCGGTGGCGGTGGCGGTGGCGGTGGCGGTGGCGGTGGTGGCTGCGGTAGCTTGGTTGCTGCTACTAATGATGATGATGACGATGACGACTATGATGCTGATGACTACAGCATCGGATGTCATAGAGAAGATGATGATGAGGATCATCATTAATTGTGCAGCCATAACCACTTTTAACTGTTCGTTATTGTTTCATTCTGCATATCTTACTCCGGGTATTAATATTTAACCATCATAGTACGCTATCGTTTACAATCCGTACATCAGTAATGACTAACAGACTCTACACACCTAGTCATTAGTCACGGTAGAGTTGTCACCGACGCACAGTTGCCCGTTACGCGGTATCTCTGCGACGCGGCCTAGCGATGGAGACCGCAATAAATTCGCTCAGCCGAGTAACGTAATGATCAACGGCGAGCAAGCGGAACGGAAACCTGATGGCGATAGACGGGCGACGTGCCTGAGAGCCGTGGCGGTGTCGGGCATGTGTAATTCATCCAAGGTACGACTACACTGCATCGACGGCGAGACTATTTGCACTCGGACCTCGCAGATGTGTATTGACACGTGATGAACCTCGCGGTTTCAGCAGCCGAAAGTGGGTCACCGTGGTCCTGTACGAACTGACTGAATCGCAATCGAACCAGACACCAATGCAGAGTGTGTTAAATACAAAGTCTGATCCATTTTTTGCATCATAAATCATGTTATAATTGTTATAAATCATGTTATAAGCATCTTGATGGTAAAAATGTGATTTTATGAATACGTTGATACTTTCACAGTTATATGTTTATTTTGAATGTTTCGGGCGAATGTCATTTTTACATCGCATGCGAAATGGAAAGAGTTTATACTGTATAACATGAAATTTTACGATTGCAACGATCAGACGTTGTACCTTTAAAGTGGATATCCGGGTCAACATCTGCTACGCTTGAGGCTATGCCCGAATAAGCAATGCCCTGTTGCACGGTGTTACGTTGCACCACGTCCGCGTCGGAAGCGCACAGAGCAGAACAGGGGGTTTCAGTGTGGTTCCGGGAGTGCACACAGCGAGAAGCTGTTGTATACGATGATTAATTTGTTTTGATTCTAATGTGAAAGTTAACGTGTTCAAAGAGCTCTCGGTCTGTGTAAAAGGTGACTATCCGGCAAGCTCAGCGATTACAACGCCGAACAATCAACTGTGATATTAGACTAAAATTAATGTCTCGTTTAGGCGAATACGGGCGCTATATATGACCACACCTTATTATAATTGTCATCATCATCATCAACAACAATTGACGTACATAATGTAGGTGGTCTGGTGTTGACCAGCGAGACATGAGCAAGGCCAATCGAGCGGTGTTGATGCTGGCGTGATTAGATTTGGCGCGTGGCATTCGTGACATTAAATTGGATTTGTGGAATTTGGACGAACGAAATGTCGACAGGGCGCCAATCAGGACAGGTCGAACTCCGGTTCTCTAGTGTCGTGTCTAATATACTGGACTGCGAGACTGACTCGCAGGATAAGTAACTCGCTGGAACAGTGGCTCGCTGGTAGAGTGACTCTCTGGGTGAGTGACTCGCTGGGTTAGTGACTCGCTGAGTGCGTGACTCGCTGGGTGAGTGATTCGCTGGGTGAGTGACTCTCTGTACGAGTGACTCGCTTGGTGAGTTACTCGCTGATTAAGCGACACGCCTCACTAGAAGAGTAACTCGCTGGATAAGCGAATAACTTTTTGAGTGACTCTTTGAATAAGTGACATGCTGGGCGACTCGATAACTTTTGGGTAAGTGACTCGCTTGAGAAGTGGCTCGCTGAGTCAACAGTAGGTTACTGCGTGAGCGAGAGGTTTGGCGAGTAAGCTGCTCACTCGGCCAGTTCCAGAGCGTCCGTAAATTGGATCAGAACAAACAGGATTGGCTTGCCAAAAATACCACTGTGCTCACCACCATGTATTGTTGTTATCCGATATCTTCGAAACGCCTGCTCCCCGATTGCTCGTCCATAGGCAAGGCCATTTTCATCGTCTGTCCTCGGCTATCGAAACGCTGTCCGTCCAGTCAAAGCCGGCCGGTTTGTTCCGCAATTGTGACACGGCCCGCGCTTGACGAAGATGACGTTTGTGACTTGATGGATTGGTTTCCTCGGGAACTCGGCGTAGCGAACGGAATTGTGATGAAGCTTGTCAAATACCGTAAGTTGAAGGACGCCGTTAGCTGAGACTGTGCAGTGCCTAAATAGACGGTTTTTGATAAACCCATGCGCGCACTTCCACAATAATGGACAACAAAATGAAGGCGTTCTTTGTGCACTCCGTAACTTACAGATGGAATATTTTATTTATCAATATGACTCAGACAATCTTGCCAGAAAGGTAACTATTTTAAGTTGAAAGATTTATTGGATTAAATCGTCTTATAACAATTCCTATTCAGAGTGTTACTGGCTGTGGCTGCTATGGTTATGTAATTATGTAAGTTACAGGGACACAATTTGTCCTAATTAGGTTGCCTACTATTGTGGAAATACACCTATGCTCTAAAACAAGTGCCAAAAACCTCATAGATCCCAGTCACAACGCTATCCGATATAAATAAATTTACATTTACAATGTCGTGCTGTTCGAATGATGTATGAGACTATTTCTGCGATACATGGAGTAATAAACATCGCCGACACCGCTAAGTTATTAGTGCAGATGAAAGTAAAGGACACGATTGTTGAGTGTTTCCCGGTGTCCGGTGACGGTGACAAGCCAAGTACAGATTGGACGAAGAGGTTCCCGTCACTGTGTGCAAGTGTTCCGAGAAACAAATCCGCGTTGAAAACTGAATCGCATCGTTATTGGTTTATGCAGTGGACTCAAGTTGCACTTATATTTGGCTATATCAATATGTCTGACGTAAGTAATGAACAGACTTTCCGCGAAACTGTGCGCAGGTGGGCGTTATTTGACAACATACTTTATTTAGCGGCATGCTCTATTTAGTGGTACTCTCCATTTGTCGGCATGTTCCTTGTGGCGGCATACTTTATTTGGCGACATACTTTATTTAGCGGCATGCTCTATTTAGTGGTACTCTCCATTTGTCGGCATGTTCGTTTGGCGGCATTCTCTATTTAGTGGTATTCTCCATTTAGCGGCATGTTCCTTGTGGCGGCATACTTTATTTGGCGACATACTCTATTTAGTGATATTCTCCACTGGGCGGCATGTTCCTTTTAGCGACATACTTTATTTGGCGCTATACTCTATTTGACGGCGTACTATGTTTGACGGCGTACTGTGTTTGGCGGCATACTGTGTTTGGCGGCATACTGTGCTTGACGGCATACTGTGTTTGGCGGCATACTGTGTTTGACGCATACTTTGCTTGGCGATATACTCTTATGCGTTGGCGTACTCTATATGGTGGTTTACACTGTTTAGCGGCATACTCCATTTGGCGTCATGCCGCCTTTTCTACACGTTATTTCACTAATGTATTTTGCTGGGCATTTGTTTGACCTGTGGGTGAACTGGAACAATTGGGGCTGGACGAAATTGTACAGGTCCCGCCTGACAACATGGCAATAAAACCTCAGTCGAGATGTCGATGCATAAAGTCATACCGTGTGCAGTCACTCATATAGCCTAGATCTGCACTGTGACAGCGCTACCGGGTAGCCATAATATAAACAGCAATTTTAGATAGCACGCACATCTACCTCCTTTCATTAAGTCGGATAGAGATTAAAGAGCGAGGATCTGGATTAAAGGTGATCTTAATTGGCAGTGCTAGCGATGAAAACAATTATGTGCATTCGGGGGACATCTCAAATCAACGGTATATATCGTGCTACTTTCAAGCTGGTGCCAAGTGTGCTGTTGTGCTTTCCCCTGGACTCCACCAGTGAGGCACGGAGGCTGATCCTGACAACGGGGCAACCCAGAATCTCCACGCACTTCGCCCAGGCTTGCGCCATGGAGAGGCACAACCAGATTTCCCACGAGACGGGAGGATGCCGATGACATGCTCTCAATTAGCTTTGGCTAGCAATTCCTTAAACGTCACGTAAACGTAGAAAAACGTACATACACAGTCGTGACGCATAGGATACATTCACGTATAACGAGGTATCATCAAATGTGCACGATGTTAATATGAATGACTATGTAGGATTATTAAATAAATCGACGTGTCAAGATCATCCTCGCACTATATGGCGACTTTTGTCAGATGTCACATACATTCACGTATAACGGGGTATCATCAAGTGTGCACGATGTTAATATGAATGACTATGTAGGATTATTAAATAAATCGACGTGTCAAGATCATCCTCGCACTATATGGCGACTTTTGTCAGATGTCACATACATTCACGTATAACGTGGTATCATCAAGTGTGCACGATGTTAATATGAATGACTATGTAGGATTATTAAATAAATCGACGTGTCAAGATCATCCTCGTACTATATGACGACTTTTGTCAGATGTCACATACATTCACGTATAACGGGGTATCATCAAGTGTGCACGATGTTAATATGAATGACTATGTAGGATTATTAAATAAATCGACGTGTCAAGATCATCCTCGTACTATATGGCGACTTTTGTCAGATGTCACATACATTCATCTGCATGAAAGCATCACATGACGATTAATACTATCAGTCCTGTGACAGGTTATCGTCTCTCTTCGTTCCCATAGGTTATGCAGCCCTTTGACGTGCTGTGTAGATCGTGGATATCTTACAGAAATTACACTAGTAATATGCAACTAATTCGCGGCTAATTGTCACGCACTTCGTGACAACGTAAAGGTAGTGAAGAGCTATATCGTCACATGCATGAAACTAGCGACATACACGCGACACACATGCCAATCAAAAGGAAGGTGCATTTTTGATGTATATTTGGATACGTCAATTTACGTTCATGGTAGACATCATCTCAGTTGACTTTACTGTCATCATCGTCGTTGTTCGTGTCTTTGTCGTAGTTGCCACCACATTCTGTGTTGTCGTCACAACTGTTATCATCATCGTCGTCGTTCTCGTCGTCATCGTCACCAATATCGTCGTTTTAATTGTCATATTAGTCATCACAATTGTCGTTCGTATCATCGTCGTCCTTGTCGTAACCGTCGCTATAAATGATGACGTCGTGTATAGAAACGACACTTACAGATTTATCGCACATTGACCTGCCACCAAGTGACACGTCACTAACGTATCGTGACTGGTTGGGTGCGTGACTCGTCGGGTGATTGATAAACGACGGAGGGCAAACATGTATACAGATAGGTCTTCAGTTGATGACGACATTTTACTACATTTCCTGCTGACCATACACTAAATAGGAAATCAGTTCCAAACAGTTGTTGCTGCAACCGAGAAAGTTCTAGTTGCAATGTTTGTTTTGACTGTGGCATCATATGATCGATTTACTGATATGTTACCCCGAGTATATTATTTACTGACCGTGTCACTTATTGATCCGTCACTTAGTAAAACATCACTTAGTGACCTACCTTCGTGTCGTCCCAATACATCTGCAGCTCGAATCCTCTCGCGTGGAACAGGTGTGTGTTCGCGTGTTGCACGGCCAGATTGACCGCGGGTAGCACCCCCCGACCAACGGATGTCGAGAAGAACCCCGCTATGTAGAAGACACCATAGTCAGTCGGCACTACAGCGTCACAGTGTGTCACCGACAGAAACAGTGACGTCACCAGTGTCACCGTTGCTGTCAACTCATGCAGGGAGAGTGTCATGGTGGTGTCAACAAATCAGCTGCTTTTATGGAAATGTCAATATCGTGTTGGTTAAACTGTTGTGCGTGTAACGACCAAGGGTTGACAATGAAGTCAGAAGGACAATGTGAAATCACGGTTCAGTTTCCTCGTGACAACTGGTCTGCCTGGAGAGGACCCTGCTGTGCTCAAGACACCGTCAACACAAGAGTCTTGATTGAGGCACCGTCTTCTCGTGACGACTAGTCTGCCTGGAGAGGACCCTGCTGTGCTCAAGACACCGTCAACACAAGAGTCTTGATTGAGGCACCGTCTTCTCGTGACGACTGGTCTGCCTGGAGAGGACCCTGCTGTGCTCAAGACACCGTCAACACAAGAGTCTTCTGATTGTGTCCTTTCTCGGTGTTTCACTTCTTGTCAACACATGAGCCCTGATCGTGGCACCGTCTTCTCATTGTGTCCTTTTCTTGTCTGTAGCTTCCTGTCCACAAAACGATCCCTGGCCGTCACTTCACCCACAAACTGTGGCATCTCCTTCTCCATTCAGGCGGTTCCACTCAATGCAGGAGCCCGCCGCGCGCTCGCCTGATGTGTGTGTGGTACATTGGGCAGCGGCGGTTCATATCAATACACACTCCACGACTGTAGTGCGATCGACTGGCCGTGGCATCATCGCTAGTCTGTGGCCTGTCATACACCGGCAGCTGCTGCTACTATCGCCCGGCTGCAGCAGAACACGACCAGTCTCAATCGGGAAGCCACCAACGGAGACATACCGTCAGGGCGCCGTATCGATGCAGGGCCATCGACGCTCTGCATTCGCGGCCATGCACATTCATAAACAGTTGTCAAAACTTCAACCGACGACGAAAAAGATAAGTCTACTTGAGATTGGCGACACAGCTGCTACGTGTCTGCGGCAAAAAAAAAAGTTGACGAAGTCTCCTTCACGCAATGACGTGTATGGAATCAACAGACGCACTGATAGTGTTGCAGCTGTGACCAGGCAGTCGACGTAACTGAGAGTTAATCAACAGAATAGCGCAACAAACAAAATATATCCAAAATGTATGTTTACATCGAACTGCGGTGTGGTATTAATTACGTCAGAGCGTCCGAACGATATCCAGCCTGCCTGGTAGTCATAGTATTCCAGGAAATAGTGTCGGTGCGGACCGGAAATGAATTAATGCACCGTGTTATGCTAGCTTAATTAGTATTCCAGCAAGCGGAGTACATTCCAGAAAGTCGATTTGTATACATGTAGACCAACGTCATCCATCTTATATGTGCTGTGTTCATGTCATTATGGTCTAACAATACGTATAAAAAGTTGTTCAATTCCAATTACTTATACGTGCATGCAGTGCACGTCATCAACGATTAAAAAATAAGAGTATGAATAAAAACCTAACTGCATAAAATAAAGGTCAGTTCACAGGTAAATGATACAAATCACAAAGATATGTTAGATATTACCTAGTCCCAACTGTCGGCGTTTTATTCGGGTCTTACAGACTGCAGTGAGTAAACGTTTACTAAAACAATAGGCAACACTGGCAGATGGGTCAGGTTTGCTCAGGTCCGCTCATTAATATCAAACCTAATCTGATGTAAAGACAATGCTTTCACCCATTTAACGTAAATTATATGTTTTCCGTACAAGCAAAGTGGTGCAATGGGTTCCATGTGCCTATATGTACGTCCGTGCTGGCCTGCCGCTCTGCATGTGCGTTCGTTTATTTGTTTGTATGCGCATTTCTGTTGATTTTTGTACTTGCACATGTCTGTGTGCGCCTGCGCGTGCGCGTGCGCGTGCGCGTGGGCGTGCGTGTTGTCGGCGATGCAGCTGAATCAGTGTAATTGATTACATTGGAATACAAGTGTGACAATCAGTGTAACGAGGAACATTGTAATATAGAATAGGGAACAAACACACTGAGCCATAAACTACTTTATATAATAGAAACAACGTTAAACGTGTCACAGAAACAAATGAAGCGCGTGGAGCCTAACTGCAAGTAAGACACACACATTTTGTTGCAATTTGCTTAACCTTTATTTTAATCTGCCATTGTTTGTTTGGGTTAAAACGTGGCAACAGTTGTATTATTTGCCTGAAATAAAGTTGACGTGAATATGTTTTGTTGAGCATTTCTTTCAATTTCGTAATGACCTCAACTTAAAGGGCATCGGAAATGTGACGTGTAGCTGCATACTGACTAAATCTGAATAACTGTTTGTACGATGCTGGTGTGACTTACCTCCATCACTAACGTGGATCCTTCTGGCGGTCTTCTCTGTGAATCCCCAGACAGGCGATGATCTGTGTCTAGTGACAACAAGAGGCGGTTTTTTTTGCATATTAAATATTGATGAATGACCAGATTAGCATCAATATGTATAAACTCAGCTTCTACTGTAAACCCTTTATGGCAGTGTCACCCCTCTCTAGCGTCACCCCTCTCTAGTGTCACCCCTCTCTAGCAGTTGCAAAATGCCCAGAACACTTGGTATTCGGACAAAGACTGCAGGAATCGATCCGTGTTGGACTGCCTAGCAATTGGTGCGTAATGCTTGATGCTTATAACAGTTATCCCTTTGTTGACCTAAACACAATAGTTTACTATTATCGAGGATTATGCCTACTGGTTAATGGAACCACCTAATATATTTCACATATAAATTGCCTTATATACATCAAGATTAGCTTGTACAACGTATTTCGACATTGGCGCATCGACAGGTCGCCGCAGTTACCAGCGTCACACATTTCGTAAACGACCCTTTTCACCTACTAGTAACTTGCGAGATGAAGGCGACTTAACTCACCAGAAAAAAACACTGAACATAAACATAATGGCAACTTTAATTCATTACTTACTTAATTAATTTATTTATGATTGTGATTGTGCTGGTGCGTATGATTGTGATCATGATTATTATTATTATTATTATAACCAATAACGGTACACATTTACAATAGTTGACTACACATTCTTAGCCGGTTAACGATGAGAGGGGAGTCCAATGCCGGTTTGGTCTAAGCACGATACGTTGAACCGAGAGCCTTCATCTCGGCGTATGGCGACGACTGCTTCTTCAACAAACTATCAAATGTGTGGAATGACATTTGTTCGTCTCCTTATTTGCGATCATCGCTGGCTCATCACTGGCTCATCGCAGCCATTTTACAGTTTCACCGCCCGAGGCTCCGCGGCCGACCTCGTCTTGATGTTTAATTAGGTCACGCGTGAATAGACCGATTTTATCTCAGCTCAACAGGAGCTGCTAATTTTATGATGATCTCAGTCTTTGACCCGTTCTTGACGTACTTGAGGGTACACCTGACTCATTTATTCCACGAAGGAATTTCCCTTGTACGGCGGGGCACAGCTCATTGATTACTTCCGGAGTCATGGTATACGAATAAAGTCCCCTGAAAAAATACTCATGAACGGGGAAATGCACATTTGCAGATTGCGACACTTCTACTGCGCGCGGCTTAAACTTCTAGTTGCTGGCAGCATAGGCGCGTGACAGTGACGGATCACTGGTGTATGAAGACACAATAAGGTTGGCTTATGCGACAAATGGCGATCTTCCATGTTGATTTTCTCGAAAACAACATTGCAGGATTTGACAAAAACGCGGCTGTATGTCAGTGACAAAACATCAATCAAAGTGTACAGTCTTACTTTATAAAAAACAGTTAGCATTGGCTTCAATTAGAAAATCTATAGTGTACCAGTATTGTGCTAAAAGTTTCCGCCGTCAAATACTATGCATGCGCATGCGCGTATCTTGAAGCACAATCATAGAGTGTGTGTGTGTGTGTGTGTGTGTGTGTGTGTGTGTGTGTGTGTGTGTGTGTGCGTGTGCGTGTGTGCCGCTTTATATATATATATATATATATATATATATATATATATATATATATATATATATATATATATATATATATATATATATATATATATATA
This sequence comes from Lamellibrachia columna, assembly GCA_963662155.1. Classification (NCBI taxonomy): domain Eukaryota; kingdom Metazoa; phylum Annelida; class Polychaeta; order Sabellida; family Siboglinidae; genus Lamellibrachia; species Lamellibrachia columna. The sequence goes on along the minus strand of OY759271.1, from coordinate 31,366,906 downwards.
TATATATATATATATCATAGAGTGTGTATATATATCATAGAGTGTGTATATATATCATAGAGTGTGTGTGTGTGTGTGTGTGTGTGTGTGTGTGTGTGTGTGTGTGTGTGTGTGTGTGTGTGTGTGTGTGTGTGTGTGTGTGTGTGTGTGTGTGTGTGTGTGTGTGTGTGTGTGTGTGTGTGTGTGTGTGTGTGTGTGTGCGTGTGCGTGTGTGCCGCTTTATATATATATATATATATATATATATATATATATATATATATATAAAGCGGCACACACACACACGCACACACACACACACACACACACACACACACACACACTCACTCATTCATTATTTCCCGTATGTATATATATATATATATATATATATATATATATATATATATATATATATATATATATATATATATATATATATATATATATATATATAAAGTGGAAATTTATTATTTCCCGTGGTAGACATTCTATGTTATAATTCATTGTTATTATATACAGTACCTATTATTGTAGCTACAATATAAATTTGTCTACTGTTTGGCCTTGGACTTTTAGTCAGCGCATTAATAATAACTAATAATTTCGTACGAGGCCGACTGCAACAAAGCGCTTTTGTTTCGGAACAACATTACAAAACGCCAGTTGTTTGTCAATTTGTGAGATCGAGGTACCGTTATCCACGACATGATATTGCTCTTAGTCTGGTTCTGTTTATCGCCTATAATTGCGTAACATTGTGTGATAGAGTGTTATTTTTTGTAAAATGGGCTTTGTTGTAGTTCGTCGCTTCTTGGAAACATATCGTAATAATCATGTCCGCGACAGGCTCATTCTATTTCTGATTGGCCGTAGAATTAGATTAAGTCGAGCGGTGGAAGTGATAGACATGGTCGCGAGCCCGAGGCTGCTGTGTACATCAGCAGCCTGTGTGGCATGTCGACCTATTGAAACGTGTATCTGCCAGTTGCTGCCTTTACCAATCATTTTATGAACATACAAAACGTCGTCGCTGGTCGAACGAGTAACGGCAGGTGGTGAAGAACGTAGACCGAGACTTGCGTATGTTATATATATATATATATATATATATATATATATATATATATATATATATATATATATATATATATATATATATATATATATATATATATATATATATATATATATATATATATATATATATAGACACCGCTCTATTGCAATAAAAAACCGACCAATAAAGCTAAAGTTTGACATAAACATTTTATGTTTTTCATCAAAGCAGATTAAAACATGAAATATCACATTATCTAAATGTGCTTTGAGATAAAAAAAAAACTTTTTTTAAGTATTTCTGCATTTTAATTATACGAAACCCCCAACCAGCTTAGTATTAGTTAATCGATGGAAATCGTTGTACAGTGCACATTCACTTTAAAAGGAGCCTCCAAATTGTAGTGAAATTCATGTCACGTTTAGAGAAATCTAGAAACACAGTACTTGGTATTGACATCAGATGGAAATCAAGAATAAGGAGACAATGGATAAAGCCACCTTGTGTAATCATACTGTGTGTGCGTTTTGTGTGTCACCTGTTTTTTACATTATTTTTTTAAACTATTGTGAATGAGTATATGGACCAATATGTATCATTATATGTGTATTTGTGTCCGAATTAAAGAATTGAATTGAATTGAATTACCGGCCAGCGAGGTTTGCTGCGATGGATGGTCGCTACTCCGGCAGCAACTTCAAAACAAAATATGCGCCGCGCATTCATTCGGCATTAAATTGTAAAGTTGACAGTCTGACAGTTGTAAACACTGCCCAGCAGGTGTCGCCGTCTTGTTTACGCAGCTTATGCGGGTGTTATCGGCGTAATGCAGGCAAGAGCACTGCGCAACGTCAACACCAGTATATGTTGTGCACGGGCCGACATATGCTATGTAAGTGTGCACATGCGTGATCAGGGTGCTCCATGCGTGCAATACGAACATCTGTGTGTGCGTGTGCGTGTGCGTGTGCGCGTGCGCGTGCGCGTGTGCGTGTGCGTGTGCGTGTGCGTGTGCGTGTGCGTGTGCGTGTGCGTGTGCGTGTGCGTGTGCGTGTGCGTGTGCGTGTGCGTGTGCATGTGCATGTGCATGTGCATGTGCATGTGCATGTGTATGTACGTACGTACGTACGTACGTACGTACGTACGTATGTATGTATGTATGTATGTATGTATGTATGTATGTATGTATGTATGTATGTATGTATGTATGTATGTACGTATACATATACATATACATATACATGCATACATACGTACGTATAATATGCATACATACATACATATACGCACGCAAACATTGACACGCACGCACGCACTCACGCAGACACACAGTTAAACGTGCAGACACGCACGTACACCACGTGTACAGTGGCTGGTGTCATGAGTGTTTTCGCAGCTGTTTACCGACAGAATCAATCTGAACTTGCAGTAATGGTGTTGGCCGTTGTCTGCAGTACGACGAAAGAAAACATAAACCTGTGAATGTCGTACACCACGTATGGGTCTATTCGATTATGTATCAAGTACATTTAATAGCCGAAAAACGACAATTTTTTTGCTGTAAAAGGAAATATGAGTCAAAAGTAATTTAGTGGACGCGAACCGTTTTGCCTCAGCGAAACAGCCCGGTCCTTATTTCAGTGTTAATCGAAAGTTCTACAGAGGCGTTTCGTGTTACGGTATTAGACGACACCTTAATAGTACTGGATGGACCTTTGTTGTGAGCATAGCCGACGTGCTGGGACTTACCTTTCTGTAGTCCAACCACATAATCATTATAATTATAGAACCTTAATACACTAATTAGTAAAATATTATCCACATTGCATTGTTCAATCTTTATTAGACTATAGAACACGAGACAAAGATAATTGCGAATAAATGTTTGACATGCGACTGGAAGCTGCTTCCACGTCTACAATAAACTGGTAACAGTGCAAACATTAACCATAACCAAATGTTTCTAATCTTGACCAAACGTTTTCTAAACAGTTACCCAGTGTTTCGGGGGAAAAGCCACCAAACGTCTGTCCTCGGGGTTTTGAGAAGTGGGGTTCAAGCGTACACAACCAACCGGGGATTTCTGGAATGATTTCTGAAAATGTTTACAGTTAAACCAAACTCTCTCAAAAAGAATTCTCTCAAAAAGAATTATCTCCAAAAAAATCATCTAAAAAACCTCCCGAGCCCCCCCCCCCACTACCGCATTAATCGTTTCTTTAGCAGGTGCGGCAGCCGGTTGTTGTTGCGTTCCTACTGACTGCTCTACGCCTGAACGCAGCCGCAATGTTTTGTTTGTTTTGATATGTGGTTAATCTAGTAGCTCTGTGTTTATATTATTTTAATGTGAATCGTGTAAGACACATACATTGACCTGATATTAGAAACATAGAAATATGTTAAAGCCCTCCCCCCCCCCCCGGCGGTTGTTTTAGTGTGATTCCAAGCGACATCATGGAGCTCTTTCGCGAACACCATCCGTCTAATGAACACCATCCGTCTAATGAACACCATCCGTCTAATGAACATCTGCTGAGCTGTTGATGAACGTCCTAAAATTTATCTCGGTTATTAAATGTTGCGCCTGTCGAAAATAGCTTTGCACATAGTTGTACAAAACACCTTCTGAGAGGCTTCGTTCGCTAAAGAAAGGGTTCACGCGTTCCCACGGGGTCTACCCCTGGATTTTTCCTGGATTCGCCTTACACCATGGATATTGAACCACCGGTGACCCGCCTTGTCTCGGGGATGTCGAACGTGCATGGAATATCAAACACGCACGGTCGTGGACAGCTAATAATTCGACTCACTAGCCGACGTCTGCGAGTGTAACTACTGGCGTGCGATTGGATGTTGAGTATCATAGACAACGCACTGCGCGTTGGACAACGTCTGTTCTAACAGGCGCACGCACAGTTGCACAAATACTTGGGTAGATAGGATTTAAACACGTATGCGTGCACACTGGCACACGTGTGCACCTCTACAGGGAAATCACTTAACTAGCCACAAATTACCAAATGAGCTTTATACATGAGTAGGACTACCTCTATAAGGGGCTGATCCTTCATTTAGCCGGTAGGGTCCGCGTGGAGTCTCTATAGTTGTTGGAAGACGTCACGAGCTCTGAGGGGTTTATTTTGTTGACGTGTGCATGCGTCAATTTATGAGAAATAGCAAAGCGGTATTTCGACAAAATGGCGTTCGAACGAGCCCCTTTTAAGTTCCAGACATCGTTCTTCTCCTGAAACATAGGCCTGTAGCAGTACAAAGCACTTGCCCCCTCCTTATTATAAATAATAACTGTCAATCCGTTATCAATCGAAAGTGACACCTCCACATTAGTCTATGTTGGGCTAGTAGGGGAGACCGGGGCTAGTTGGTACAATTTTCAGTTAAAGTTACTTTTTAAAAAGTATGATAGATGCATTATTTCTGTCAACGTATACATTCAATTCATTATTCGTGTTAATAAAACATACCATACCATTGCTATTCCGTATTGTAGTCAGGTAAATATGTGAAGTTTCCCAGGCGCGGTCGACTGTAAAAAACTAGCCCCCGGGGCAAGTTTTTACATCATAGGGGACACGTTATTACAACAAAGATCGTGTGGATCGCAAAGCATGTGTCACTCGTGCATGTTACTGTTATTACATTAACTGGATTACACACACCTTTATACATCTTATACACAGTGTGCATAACACTGTTGGTGTTCACAGCTTCATATATTAAGTTTTTCGGTTTTAATTACCAAAGGGCACTCATTCCCCGTATTCTTACATAACAATCAACTGTGAATGGAATATAATTTATTGAACGGAGTATGAAACAGTGAATGGAAATATGTGTGTATGTGTGTGTGTGTGTGTGTGTGTGTGTGTGTGTGTGTGTGTGTGTGTGTGTGCGTGTGCGTGTGCGTGTGCGTGTGCGTGTGCGTGTGCGTGTGCGTGTGCGTGTGCGTGTGCGTGTGCGTGTGCGTGTGCGTGTGCGTGTGCGTGTGCGTGTGCGTGTGCGTGTGCGTGTGCGTGTGCGTGTGCGTGTGCGTGTGCGTGTGCGTGTGCGTGTGCGTGTGCGTGTGCGTGTGCGTGTGCGTGTGCGTGTGCATGTTCTACTTGAATGAATGATACACACATGTACGCACTCACGCACACGCAGACGCAGACGCACACGCACACGCACACGCACACGAACATCCACATTTCAATGTATCGTGCAATATTTACTAATTGCTCGAATATGACTGTGCCGTAAACATTTAAAAAGACTTAACAAGATTGCCATCCAAGGCAAATCACCCAGATGGCAAGTGGGCAAGGAAGCCATTGGCTTATCGAGAGTTCAACAATTTTCCATATAATGTGTAATCAGTGCGCCAGGCTTCACAAGTGAAATAAAGCGTTCACACGTCGTGGTTAAATACATTGTTTTCTTTCAGTCATTGTCATCACGTGGACATACCAGAAAAGTTTTAGGTGGTTAAAAAGTCCTTTTTGTCCACATCTCGTAAATTTCGTCTTCTTAACTCCCGATTTTTGGACAGTGTGTCTGCTTGTGGACTTCTATCCAACTACTGTCGGTGGTATTTCCATATGTGTGCAATGTTTTCATAAAAGACTCTGTAACGACTTGCCCCGGTTTCTCCTAACACTAACACAAACTGCAAATTACTTTTTTTTCTGCGACTTCTGTCGACAGAGATATGTAGATGTCTACCCCATTCAGCTCAACCATTAACTTGGCGTATGTTGCAATCCAGACATCCGACTCCTGTTTGAACTTCAACATGTCTTCTACAAGAACCGGATAACGTGGCGCCACCTTATGGAATACAGAGTAAAAACAAATGCGGAAAAATCTTTGTAACTAATAATTCGAGATAATCCGATATTATAAACAGGCGAAATTCACACCCACTCACGCAAGTATGATCATACGGACGTCTAAGATACAGACACACGCGAGAAAATAATTATTTTTAACGTCTGTGTCCAGCCGAACGGTGGAGGTTGCTGACAGTGGTTCCACCTGGCGATTATTTTTGTATACAGTTCCTGGATTTCATGACAGAGGGCGCATGTTACACTAGATGTTGCTATTATTCGCGAAAACAAAAACAGGTGCGCTGCTTATTTCATAAAAAAATTTGGTTTTTAGCGTTTTTGCGGGCAGGAAGTGGTCAACCACGACATAACAGTTGGGTATGTCTTCTGGTAGATCTGTCGACCACTAATTGGTGCCCCATAGGGTACCGCAATAGTGGAAAACCTCATGACATATATTATTACTCCTGTACGCATAGTGCCCTTGTAAACTGAGGTTAGACGTTCATGACTATCTTGACCCATTCCAATTTGCCTACAGGCAGGGCAGAGGAACAGATGATGGCTTTGATGCTGTCAACACTGTTGTCCATTTAATTTTGAAACACTTAGACAAGCCCAAGGCTTATGCTAGACTACTGTTTATAGCCTAGCTCGGCGATCAACCTTATCCAACCTCAAACCCTGCTCACTAAGCTGAAACAAATGAATGTCAATCCATATATCATCAAGTGGTATCATTCTTTTCTAACAGACAGAGTGCAGCTTGTTAAAGTAAATCAGACTCTTTCCCAAACTGTGGTAACAAATACCGGTGCACCCCAAGGTTGTGTCAGTTCGCCGATTTTGTACATTCTGTATACAAATGACTGTACCAGCAGCAGTACTAATAACTACATAATCAAATTTTCTGATGACTCAGCTATTCTTAGTCTGTTACATGCTGATTCTGACATTAGTATGTACACTTCTGAAATTGAAAGCTTTGTACATTGGTGTGACAACAACCACCTCAAACTCAATGTTAGTAAGACGCAAGAAATGATTTTTGATGCTAAATGTATTGTTGCCGATCACTTGCCTGTTGTTATCCATGGTGAAGAAATTGCCCAGATCGGTCAGTACAAATACCTAGGTGTCCATCTTGATAACAAACTTAGCTGGAATGTCCATGTTCACAGTGTGTGCTCCAAAGTCAACCAGCGATTGTATTTTCTCCGAAGACAGAGCTTTTGGTGTTAATGAGAAAATACTCGTTCTTTTTTATCGCTCCATTATTGAAAGCATACTGCGCTATGGGATTACTGTCTGGTTTGGCAATCTGTCTGTTCAATCGAAATCACAGCTTTCTTGCTTAATGAAAACTACCATGAAAATAACAGGCACTAAGAAGACAGTCAGTCAAGATTATTTATGATACCAAACATGTTTTACACAATGAATTTCAGCTCCTGCCATCTGGCAGACACTATAGAACTCCTCAGTACAGGCTTAACAGATACAAATACTCATTTGTGCCACTGTCCATTAAACAACTCAACTCATGATGCCTGCTGCAATGTTCCTAGCATAACTAGTAATGTGTATGCAATGTATATATTGTCTAATCATTATTTATGTGTGTATTTATTTTTATTATTATTACTATTATTTTTAGTCTGTTTCACTGTCTACTTATCTGCCGCTTTTATAGAATAGTTTTATGTATATATTGCAGTCATGTCTGTTCTTACCCGAGACAAATTTCTCAATTCATTGTTGAGACAATAAAGAATTATCTTATCTTATCTTAATTCATTTAGGATTTTTGCTAATTCTCCACTGTACCCGGGTCATAGCTGAGGCTGAACGTTATTGCTATAGCTATTGCCACTATTGGTAATTTTTTCGAAGATTTGAGGCAACTGAGATCATGATTAAACAGCATAAACGCAATGAGTGAATGACATAATTAAACCTGATCATCGAAAAAGATGCAAGCTGAACTTACACGCTGCAACCTGTTTCCGTGGTGGCTCCTGTGACTCTGTGTCAGTGTGAATGAATGGAATGGTCAATCAGAAAAAAGATAGATATTGCTCAGTGCACTTGTGCAAGTTTAACCACACCGACCAAATGTTTTGAGTCAAAGATGGAACCATTTGTGTTATTATTTTAGTTATAAGTTAGGTCCCAGTCCACAAGCCATAAAGAAGTTGACGAAAGGAGCCCCATTCATGCAGCGATGGTCATGGGCCCAGAGCAGTGGCATAATGAGAACACCTATATTTTAAATGAAGACTTCTTACCTTTGGCTTAGCCTTTGGAAGGGGTGTACAACTGGCAGATTTCTTCAACACCCTGGGCAGTGGCATGGGGAGAACACCTATATTTTAAATGAAGACTCCTTTTCTTGGAAGGGGTGTACACCTGGCAGATTTCTTCGACACCCTCTTCTAGTCTGGAAATCCTGTAAAATATTATTTTATCATTCATACTGTGATGGATTTTGTCATCATACAACTGCACGGGTAAAAAAGCTATATCAATTTCACTAATTACTTTCCTAAAAAATATGGCTTAAATATCAATCAACATATATATTTTAACATCATTGGTTTGTGGTTAGAACGTCAGACTCTTAATCGAGAGAACCCGGTTTCGAATCCTCTTGCTTCTGTTTTGAAGTGTAATTGGACAATTTCGCTCATCAGTAAACGAGTACCTGGCTATAGACAACTTTTAGTGGATATGTAAACAAATAGTCTTTGCAAAGTATCTGCAACGTGGCTGTATACTTCCCAGAGAAGTTGAGATGGTTTGGAGTAAACAAGTCTGCCAGGGGGTGAAGTGTAAAGTGCTTTGAGCAGTCCCAAGGACTGAATACAGCACTATAGAAAAACGTACTTCTATCATTGCCATTGAAACTGGTATGAAATTACTCCGGGTTTATTAACAATATGTATATACAGTGGAAAATTTAGGTAGGCCTACTCTTAAGGATATCCTCGAAACCATCATTAATCTGCAATTAAGAGAATAGTCTATCAATGGTATTTTGTTGCAGGTTAGAAAGGCTGTACAAAAACCTTAAATATTGATCATCGTGGCCTTTCATATGGGTTAAGCCGGGTTACTGGAAATTGTTTGGTCATTTCTTTGGTTGTCTTTAACAACTGATGTAATTCCACAGGATGTCGGGAGATGCTACGGAAACCTCAGGCTCACTGCCAGAGTCACCACCGGGGGACCGGTCTGCCTTCGTCCTCGGCTACACAGGGGAAGTTGGCAAGGCACTGGTGAAAGAACTCGCTGCACAGAACACATTCTCAAATGTAGTGCTCATTGGCCGCAGACAAGTTGAGCATGAAGACAAAGCACTGGCCAAGCTGGTAAATTCACTTAGTCATAAAACTTCAGTCATAAAACAATCATTTAAGTTTTTTACAGAACATGCTGCATGTCTGGGATTTTCACTTAGTTAGCATTGTTTAAATTTAAGCCATGGAAAATGCAATATATATATATATATACATACATACATACATACATACATACATATATATATAGCTCATGCTAACCATTTATGATATGGATCAACTGATTTAGCCTATCGCGATTCCGGTTCATAGATGTCTAAATATGTAGTGTGTGAATAGATTAAGTAATATCCACAGTCAATTTAATAAAAAAAAGCATTTTTTTTTTTTCAAAACATCAAAACAATTGACTTTAGTCAATGAGCTGAGCAAAAAAGGGAATCGAGGGGGACCTTTAAATGAAGTGACATTAAACATTATCGATGCTCTACTTATTACTTGCATCTTAGTTATGTTGTAATAATATCTTAGTTATGTTGTAATAACATCTTAGTTATGTTGTAATAACACTGTTACAGATGATTCAGTTACATATTCATGTTGTGTCACAGACGCAGTCCGTGGTTGACTTTGAGAAGCTGGATGAGCATGCAGAGGTGTTCAAGGGGGACGTTGGCTTCTGCTGCCTTGGAACCACCCGGGGCAAGTCGGGCGCTGTGAGTGACCTCATCAACCCTTTCATCATAACCAACCGCAGGACGCCAGTAGAAATTGCTGATTTCAGTTTGTGTAACTAATAATTATGGCAAATTTCTAAAATGTTCTATCTGTCTAGGTCAAGTAGAGATGATTCAGATCTGTCACTCTGTTGAGAAAATTTATGATTTTACCTTGATACAATTCGCTAGCAACTTTTAGAAATGAAAATGTGAAAACAGCTTTCACTTGCCGTGTCAGTGGCATAAAATGTGACATATAAATCTTAATTAATGTGTTAAAGTTCATGTAGTAAAATATATTGTTTTTTTGTTTACTTGACAAAAATTATCATTTGTCTTCCATTAAGTAATCAATATGCTTGTTTCAAAAAATTAATATCTAGGTCAAGTCTCCGAAAGAACAATTTGCTAGTTTTCCATTACACGTAGATAAGACTGTAACTAAATACTGGGTTGTATTCGCTTAACGCTATATGTTGCTTCACAGGATGGTTTTGTTCGAGTCGACCACGACTATGTGATGCAGTCTGCCAAGTTGGCCAAGACACAGGGCTGCAAACAGTTCCACCTTGTCTCAAGTCAGGGTGCCAACAAAAACAGCACATTCCTCTATCCAAAGACAAAGGTGTGTGTACAAAACATCTTCATTAATGTCACACGATTCACATCATGTTGTGGAATAGTTCTGTTTAGTTGTATTTGTTTTATCTGTTTATTTATAAGTCACTAGACTCTATTCTGTAGAAAAGACATCAAGATGAATTCCCACTGCTTGCGTACATTTCGTCGACCATCACTTGTTGTTATATCACCGATACCTAGATCTTCTTATGGTCAGCTGATGATACCTAGATCTTCTTATGGTCAGCTGATGATACCTAGTTTCCTCTGATGGTCAGTTGATGCTAATCATGATCAGAAGTGAGCTGTACCTGTGCTATAATTCACTGTATTGTTTTCCACTTCCACCATCTGGTCGCATTTTCACTGAAATACACATGTCGACATTTTGGAACACAGATTAATGGCACTTGAATTAATAATTTGTTAATGAACTTTGAAAATAAATTTGATTTCCAGATTATAGCAATTCTGGTGTACAGTATATGTATAAATACTTAACTGCAAGACACCAACCCACAACGTGCGACGGACTACAAAGACAATAACGTCATCATTTGATTTGCCTATAGGAATCCTTTTTATATTTTAGGGTGAAGTAGAGGAGGAATTGAAGGGTGTCGGGTTCGAGAGTTTGGTGATTTACAGGCCTGGGTAAGTGATATATATATATATACATATATATATATATATATATATATATATATATATATACATATACATATATATATATATATATATATATATATATATATATATATATATATATATATATATATATATATATATATATATATATATATATATATATATATGGTAGAAATGTTTACACATTTAAATGGTCAACATTTAATGACATGTAACCGAAATATGTTTTGTGACTATGTTGTAAACAGATTTGCTCATACAATATTTACATGACGAAACATTTATTCATGGGGCATTTGATGACATTTTAAAAGTTGTAGATACTTGTTAAAAATGTATAATTTTTTCTGGAAGGATCGAAAAGTTGTGGCTGAAGATTTGCATGGTTTCCTCCTATATTCAAACCATCAATTTAACACAACAGGGTTGTTATTTATGCAGTGTTTAGGTTTCCCCTTTATACACTAGCATTTAAATATGTATACGCTATTTTTTATGCATTTTTTATAACTGGCATGCTTTTGACTTAATATTGGCACTTTAAAACGATCACAAACTGAAGTTATATTACCTTTCTCTACATCTCCCCATTAATGTACTAATGGCCCCATAGGTCCACTTGGCAGCAAGTTGCCAGCCCCAAATGTTTGTTTTAAAAAGAGATTTGCAGAAACCAAGATTAGCCATCAACTTTTCACCCTACCAAAGGACATTCTATTGTTTAGGCCATCCCTCCAATTCACAGGTGCCTGAATGACCAGCCCACCTCAGTTGGTACAGTGCATATGTACTCTGTGATGGAATAGTGACAGGTATCTTTATGCATGATGTTTCCCTGTACAAAGCCATAGTTAGGCCTCATTTGGAATATTGCGTACAAGCAGGAGGCCGTAGGTCTATCACAAGAAGGACAATGATAAGCTAGAAAGAATAAACACACGCAGAGTTTTTTAAGGTTCAGCTCACACGGGCAGTACAACATTTCACACGGCAACGGGCAAACATGTTTTTACTTTTATCAGGCACATTACCACGCATATATACACAACACAATATTTGTTTATTAACTTTTGAATTTCACATGGGCATGGAGGCAATTTGCCCGTATGAAAGGCCTTAAAAAGCTGTACACACGAGCAACTTAGCTGGTTCTTTAACTGAGAGACCTTAGTTAGGAACAACGCCTGATTTAATGCAGAGTGACAACACTAGAAACCAGGAGACTAAGAGGAGACCAAATAGAAGTTTACAAAATATTGAACAGTTAATATAAAGATGTTGATAGAAATATTTTCTTCACAGTGGGTGACAGAACTAAAGGGCACAAAGCAGCATTAGTGAAAGAACAGTGTAAATTGCATATAAAAAAGTAGTCATTGAAATCAGAATGATAAATGAGAATAAACTATCTGCTGATTGTGTTGATGTTTTAAAATAAAATTTACAGCTATTGCGATATAGGGCAGGCTACACGTAAATAAAAGAATTGGACTCTTGATAACCAAAGGCTTCCTCGTCCGCTTGCCATCTGGAACTTATCGCTTTGGATCACAATCTTGTTAAATAATGACCACTAGATGACAGCACCATCAGGAGACACATTTTCACACATGATCACTAGATGGCAGCACTGTTAGGATACTCGTTTGATTGACAAGAATGTAAGGCCCTTCATAAAATTATTAGGAATTTGATTAATTCTGATTATCCACAATGGGGGCCACTATCTCCCTCCGAAATTATCATCTAGTGGCCTATCCTATGTCCACCTTTGTGGATAAGACACCATACAAAAGTAACTTACATACAAATAAATGGTTTGTGTGCAGGTTTTTTTTACGGCCTTTCACACAGGCAATTTGCCCATGTGAAATCCCTCCATGCCCATGTGAAATTCAAATGTAAATAAAATATATTGTGTTGTCATAGTCAGCCTACATATATGCGCAGTAATGTGCCTGATAAATGTAAAAACATGTTTGTCTGTGGCCGTGTGAAATGTTGCACTGCCCGTGAGCAGAACTTTAAAAAAAAAACCTGTTTGTGTGTAACAAATGACCAAGCATAGGGGGTAAACTGACCTATCCCTATATGTATTTGCAGGCTACTGATGTGTGATCGGACAGAGCGGCGACCATTCGAGGCAGTTGCCCGCTTTATGATGCGGCCCATTGCTGCACTGTTCCCTACGTCAGGCTCCATACCTACGAGTGTGGTGGCTCAAGCCATGGTCCGGATGGCGAGTGATCCAGCCAGCCAACGTGGAGTGACGACTCTTGACAACAAAGACATTCACCGGGTAGCCGGCGAGGCAAAGACAGAGTAGACAACACAGTAACGTCACAGAGGGTGCCACTGTGTGTTCAAAGACTAGTAAATTATGCCAGTTATACATAATTACCCCTTCCGGTTGAGGGTTATAAGGTGTACAAGTTTTCCAGTTTCTTAGCCGTGATAAGTTTACTTGAAAATACAGATTGTGGAGGGCGTGGGAGGAAGTGGGAAGTTGATCCTTGGTAGGAGAGTGAACACAGTCAGCTTAAATACATCAAATCTAAAACAGTTGTCAAATGTTGCAAACTTGTCACTATTGTTTCTATTGTACGATATACCTAAAGAAAAAAATTATTGAATTGTTGCATCAAAAACTAAAATGTTATATCCTGTGAATGCAGTTACTTGATATTGTTTTAGCATATATGTTATTTTTATAAATGTTTCGCTTTGTATCCATGAGACTAAGGTTTGCGAAAATAAACATTAATTAAAATAAACGTTATTAAAACCTGGTATGTTTATTGGCAGTTATTTTGTGTTAGTCATGTTGTTACATTTAAAATGTAAATGTGAGATTAACTATCAATGTGTTATGCATACATTCAACATAGTAAGTCATATATTAACCTTGGACTTCAGTCCATTAACAACACTGTCAAATCAAGTATACTAAAATATCCTGGTTGAAACGATACCGATGTGGTATGTGACCGAACTATCTTTGTTAACACTGCTCAAGGTGACCCCGATTTAATGGTGACATTACAAGATGAATTTAAACATAACAGCGCGAAGTAATATAAATAAATGAATGGAACAAATTATCTATGAAATTGCTAGGCTAGAGATGTTTTACGTGATACAAAATCGCACCAGGGAGGGCAGAATTTTACCACAAAAACTATAGAATTAAGAAAACATGGGATGTCCCGTGGGCACCCAACGAGTGTCCCGTGGGCACCCAACTAGTGTCCTGTTCGGAAAAAACATTCTCACCACCTACAGTATAGTAATATATAACGTACCTGAACCTGAACTTTCTGACAATGACACCTCAATAAAAACACATACACAAGTGTTTAGTTATCACTTTGTAGTGAGATAAAAACTTTATTTACAAATTCAACAAAAGTGGAGTTATACAGTGAAAATGATACCATATATGAGAAGAATCGGCGGACACCCCACCAAATTCATGTCAAATATTTACGTACAACATACTATGAAAGCAGGCCTCGCTTCAGTAGCAAACAATTTTAATTTTGTGTCGATTAATACTGGGCGAATGTGACTGGTCAGTTAAACTCTTGGCACGGTTTAAAATAGAATTTCTACACAGCCTATCCGTTACCTTTCAGCAAACATGCCAAAACCAACGATGTACAAATGGATACATCAGACAAATCAAAAGAAGATGAGCAATATGACATCTTGTCCTTTGGAATTTCTCAGATGCGAACAAAACGTACGTGTTTAATACACAGTGCAAGAGTGAACCCACCAGTAGACAAACGCCAAAAGGAAACATTCACAAACACCTTAAAATAGAAGTGAAACGGCACTTGAAACCGATCCGATTTCTTGATGACACACAACATTATTAAGAAACGTTAAATATTTAAAAATGTTCAACGAGTACACTCTTCTTCAGACTACATTTTGGTTGTTCTAGCTATACCACATTCAGGACCAGAGGACATAACTGTGTGATACTATTTGGTAGTGTTTATATAACATAGATGCATTATACACTTCTCTTCCCTGGAAGTTTGATACCCATAGAGATGTTCCTCAGGTCAAATCCATCTATAATAGCATAACGACAGACCTAAACATCCGTCATTTTGGCTTAGCTGAATAACCCGCAATATAAAACATACAAACTCATTCCAATTTCATGTTATTAAAAAACAACATGAGAACAGTTTGCCCCAAGTATGCCCTTTGTCTTGTTGGCTTGTCAATATGGTATCAGCATAATACAGCTCCACCAAGAGTCAAGCAGCAGAACTAAACTATTGCTGATAAAGGAAATGTTGATAAGGTTTTGTAAAATAAAGCTGAATTCACTTCAGTGTTGTAATGCAGCTCTGGAGATGAAGCTGGAGCCAAACAGAAGGTATACTACCAACTACATAGTCGGGCAACAGAGGGAGGTTCTCAAAACATCAGCAAATCTGCATATGATAACGATAACAACTAAATAAGTTTTACTCATGAAGAGGACACCAAAACTGCTCAGTGTCAATCATTCAACACCAACTTGTCATAATTTGTTTGAACAAATATGTTTTGCCATCATTTGTCAGTTAGCTAATCATTATGGGGCAAGATATTTACACTAAAACTGGTGACAAAACCAATTTTTTTTTTCATTTTGAATATATGTCTGATAATAACATATACTTATGTGTTAACAGACACAATCATTTTAATATGCCCCTATGCCATCTCAATATAACTGGTGGTGGCCAAAATCAACATAAACCAATTTTAATTTAATGGGTTTCAACTGGACTGAAAATAAAATAATTTAGTTTTATCACATGCAGAATTGCTGATGTTTTGATCCTGAGAAACAACTATGTGACAATAGCAAAGTGCAAGAACAAGATTCGGGATGCTGACCTAGATGAAATGAATGATGATTACAGTGAAATTGATAAATTCAATCGGCAACAATTGCATTGAACGACAAAATCTTCCCTCTCTGAACAGGTCTGGCCACACTCCATGTCAGACCCCATTTACAACCAGCTGCAGAAGCAACCATCGCAAGATCCAGTACCTTTATACAACTTTCTGCCACACCTAGTGACTCTCTCACACTTCTCGAGAACCGAACTCAACTGTGAATTATGATGCACTTTACATGAAGACCGGAAAAGAGGAACTGCAAGAGTAGTAACTGAAACAGGCTTCAGTGTGTCATCACTACAATAGAACGTTTACTGGTGTTTTTTGTTTTTACACACGTATATAACAACTTTTATTATGAAAACAAACTGTAGCCGGCACACACAAGGTGGCAGTCATGTACGCAGATGAAAAACTCGATGTTTGCAATAAAAACATAATACCACTTCACAAAGAGAAAAAACGATAATAACAACAACAAATATATAATTATATACACGCTGGCATACATGTGTTTGTATGTATGTATACATACGTAAGTACACAATATGTACATGCAGATGCATATATACATACATAGAGCATGATACAGTGTTCTCTCAAGAGCAGCGCATGCCACAGATTAAAAAAATAAATATGCATATAGCATCACCATGGCATACGTTACGTCATATATAATACACAAATAAGCTTGAATTGTACCAGAAACTCCCACAGCAGACACGGCTCTGTCACCAAATCGAAATTCATTGCTGAGGAGACAATAAAAGAAATTAAAAGGCCGGCCACAAGAGCCAGTGGAGATCATTCCCATACATTACAACTCCCATAAAAATGTACAAAGTAAAATGGAGACATTCAATCAACCATCCAGAGGAAGCTGGAGCAAGAACACATCGGGCAAACGTTTTGGAAACCAACAGCAGTCAGTCAATATATAAGCAAACGTGCAAAATTGCCAAAAGAAACACATTTCACGTGTAACGCAGAATTGAAAAACGCACACTCGAAGAGAGAGCAGCCAGTTTGTGCTAGTGGCTGTCCAAGCTCTCAAGTCTGTGAAATGTACACTTTAATAGTAGTAGTAGTAGTAGTAGTAGTAGTAGTAATGAACATTTTAAAAATAGTAAAAAAGATAACATGACCACTAAATAACTTGAGACAGAATCCGGGAGCCACCTGAAACATTCCTCACAGAGCAACCTTCCCGTTACAAGACACATTAAGCTTACTTTACATGGCTCATTGTGATATCCAGATGTCTTCCGGCCATGCAATCCACCACCCATCATCCTTACATCCAGCCCCAAATGAACCTGCACCCAACCGTTACATTCTATCAGTCCTGCCTTTGTGCGTGTTGAAATCGCAGAAAACTGTAACCATATTCACGAAGTAGCAGAAAAACATGCATAACACTGTTTTGACACCAATCATATATCTTGCGTTTTCTCAAAGGAAGGTGAAGATAATGATATCTAATGAATTGTGTTTTATACAACCAGGCTTTTGCTGCAAGACGTAATCCTTCTTTGACCGTCATTGCAAGTCATGACACAAGCTAAAACAGCCAAATTTTACACACTTAATAGACTTATGGCACAATATAAATCAGTACCATTATAGCACAGCTTTTTGTACCTGGGAGCTCCACTTCGGCCTTTCACACGACCTCCAAGACGTAACGGTTCACTAAGCGAACCTAGGCGGTCGTCCTCACGTCGTCGTCGTCTAGTTACACCAACATTAGCAAATCAAAATTCCCTAGATTCATAAATTGAGCAACTCCAACATGTCCGTTGATTACATGCAAAATGTAAAAAACAGTAGAAGCCGTACGTAGTAGAGTAGTTCACGATGACATGATAATAGAGTAGTTCACGATGACATGATAATAGAGTAGTTCACGATGACATGATAATAGAGTAGTTCACGATGACATGATAATAGAGTAGTTCACGATGACATGATAATAGAGTAGTTCACGATGACATGATAATAGAGTAGTTCACGGTGACATGATAATAGAGTAGTTCACGATGACATGATAATAGAGTAGTTCACGATGACATGATAATAGAGTAGTTCACGATGACATGATAATAGAGTAGTTCACGATGACATGATCATAGAGTAGTTCACGATGACATGATAATAGAGTAGTTCACGATGACATGATCATAGAGTAGTTCACGATGACATGATAATAGAGTAGTTCACGATGACATGATAATAGTAGTCATTTACATTATAGTCAACACATCACAAGTTTGAACCATTGCACCACAAATTCAGCATGAAAACACCAGGAAAATCTGATTCTCCCTTCAGTCAGAGAGCATGCGTGCATGAACGCACGCACGTGTGCATGTCCCAACACCGGCATGCAAGGATCAGTGTCATGCACTGCCATAAAAATGCGACCGCAAAGCACCTCGCCGTCCGAACCCTCTGCAACAGTTCATTCCACACTCGGTTGGTTACCATGGATACGCTCCTGATGTCTGCAAGATAGCGAAACTGTTACCCAACCAATGACAACCTTCACCCGTTGGCAATGGAATAATATCGTCGCATTTTCCACCACTAATCACATATTTACAGTGAGGTATGACAAAAGGTATTTACTAAAAACTGCTACCGATCATTTCACTCATTTTCACCTTCATCACCAATTGAGCCGACTGTTCAGGTTACCTAACCAACGATTGGTTTTCTCATGCTATAAATACGTCTACGGCAACGGAAATCGCAAATGCAAAGCGGCCTACAATCAGAACAGCAGAAACTGAACCTCAAACTAAAAGGCACTGATTTAAATGGCTTCAGTATGCTCCGAGTTTGCCAGTCGCTGCCTCAAGCAACCAGCATGACAGCACCGCGTCTCAAACACGTACCCAAGCCAGACAAACAAATGTAATCTCTTATTCTCTCAATACCTCAGCCATTTTGTATCATCCATGCCACTTCACAGTCCATTATCAAGTTTCAGTCAACCTCGCCTACCAGTGCCTCAGTTGTTTCAGTCATAACCTCAGTCACTCACGTTTCACTCTGACTCGATGCCACATCACTCATCATGTCCTTGTCACTCTGCCTCTCAGTGCCACTCTTCTTCTCAATACCCAGTTCAAGTGAAACAACCTCATCAGCCATTCAGTTCAGTCGCTATAGCCACTCTACCTCTCAGTGCCTTAATCTCTCAGTCGTTGCCACCCTGACTCAACAATTTAGTTTCAATCACCCTGTTGTGCCACCCTGAACCACTCAACATTCATTCATCAAGCCCTCTAGTTCACAGTGTCACCCTTAAACTTGACCCTCTCAGTGCCTCAGCCACTCGGTTTCTGTTCACCCTACCCTTGCCCCTTACCCTCTCCATGCCTCAGCCTCTCTCTAACCCTCTTTGTTTAGTTTCTACCGAGTTGGTACACTTAAAACAGATTCCTCCTACTCCACACAGGAACATTTCTCCAGTGTTTCGACACAGCATTCGGCAGCCACCTAATTAGGGACATCGCTTACAGAGGGCACCACCAACACTACTGCGACGGTGCACCACCAGCAGGTATGCGTACGTATCATTCACAGGTGTCAGCACTGCTAGTCTTAGATGGCAATACTTCCTTGTTTGATTGACGAATACTTTTGATTGCGACTTGGCGACGACTGGTTGTGATGCCGGTCCCCACCACCAGGTGCTCGTCGGTCAGTCACACCCCCTCCACGGGGGATTCGCTCCCGGCTCTGTGACCGGTGTGGCACTGAATCGCGATCGTCGTAGTCCATCCCGTGACGTGGATCATGACGATCGTAGTCACGAGATCGATCATAGTCGTGACGGCGTGACCTATGATCAAGTTCGTCATGTGACCGCATCTCCCGGTCACGTTCATAATCACCGCGTGTCCGTGTTTCGGGAGGACCCCGATGTCGTGGGTCGTAGTTATCCCGCATGCGATTGCTGTAGTCCGGCGACTCCGGTTCGGGCATTCTGTCGTCATCGTACATGTTGCGCGACGGCGCATACTGATCCCCCGCCGCATGCTTGTGACTCGTGTGCATGCGATCGATGTCACGCGCAGGAGCGTGTCGCTGCTGCTGCTGCTGCTGCATACTGCCACTAGGTGGCGTCAATGAGTCTTCCGACCGTCGATGCATGTCGAGACTGTGAGTCCGGGTGGGTGTCGTGTGCGTTGCCATGGCGGCGGGGTTGCGGTGTGCGGCCGCTGCCGCCACCTTCACCTGCTCTGCGAACGAGATTGACGGGTTGTGCGGCAGAGGCGAATGGGGTTGTATCGGGGGGTGCGTCGCCTTCCAGTAGGCCTCGAGGAACTCCGCCAGGTGCTCGCACGCGTCTTCTAGTTGGTTCTCATCCAGGATTACGTCAAACATCTCCTAGAGCAAGATAAGCATTACTCACATGCATAAATATTGCTGAAACCAGCAACACAAGAAAATGGCATATACTTCATCACTTCATCACTTCATATACTTCATCACTTCATCACTTCATATACTTCATCACTTCATCACTTCATATACTTCATCACTTCATGTAGGCAGCATAGAAAGACACGATTCAACAACTGACATGAAATAGAGACATTTCTGTATCCAATACGTTAATAGTAGAACAGAGAGAGAGAACTACTATGTGACTATATCAGACTGAGAGACGACTGTTATATGTCAGTCTGACACTGAGAAGGGGCTGCTAGCTTGTAGGCCCAAGACAAAGGAACGGATGCTAGGACCCAGTCCCTGACTGAGAGAGGGCTCTAGGTGCCAGTTTCAGTCTGGTGTTGTGTTCACACACTTACAGGGTTGCACTGGTTGAGTTTTTCTGCCGCCACAAGTTGAACGTTCATGTTGCGACTCTGAGACTTGCCACGCGATTTGATCAGTCTTTGCAGAACCTGCAGATGCAAGAGGAACCATATTATTTAACTACACACCTACACACCTCCTCTTTAACAGGCTCTCATACCCACTCTATAACAAGAGGACCATATTATTTAACTACACACCCACACACCTCCTCTTTAACAGGCTCTCATACCCACTCTATAACAAGAGGACCATATTATTTAACTACACACCCACACACCTCCTCTTTAACAGGCTCTCATACCCACTCTATAACAAGAGGACCATATTATTTAACTACACACCCACACACCTCCTCTTTAACAGGCTCTCATACCCACTCTATAACAAGAGGACCATATTATTTAACTACACACCCACACACCTCTTTAACAGGCTCTCATACCCACTCTATAACAAGAGGACCATATTATTTAACTACACACCCACACACCTCTTTAACAGGCTCTCATACCCACTCTATAACAAGAGGAACCATATTATTTAACTACACACCCACACACCTCCTCTTTAACAGGCTCTCATACCCACTCTATAACAAGAGGACCATATTATTTAACTACACACCCACACACCTCTTTAACAGGCTCTCATACCCACTCTATAACAAGAGGACCATATTATTTAACTACACACCCACACACCTCTTTAACAGGCTCTCATACCCACTCTATAACAAGAGGAACCATATTATTTAACTACACACCCACACACCTCCTCTTTAACAGGCTCTCATACCCACTCTATAACAAGAGGAACCATATTATTTAACTACACACCCACACACCTCCTCTTTAACAGGCTCTCATACCCACTCTATAACAAGAGGACCATATTATTTAACTACACACCCACACACCTCTTTAACAGGCTCTCATACCCACTCTATAACAAGAGGACCATATTATTTAACTACACACCCACACACCTCTTTAACAGGCTCTCATACCCACTCTATAACAAGAGGAACCATATTATTTAACTACACACCCACACACCTCCTCTTTAACAGGCTCTCATACCCACTCTATAACAAGAGGACCATATTATTTAACTACACACCCACACACCTCTTTAACAGGCTCTCATACCCACTCTATAACAAGAGGAACCATATTATTTAACTACACACCCACACACCTCCTCTTTAACAGGCTCTCATACTCACTCTATAACAAGAGGACCATATTATTTAACTACACACCCACACACCTCCTCTTTAACAGGCTCTCATACCCACTCTATAACAAGCCTTTACTGCATCTCTATGACAATCCATTGCATGGATATGCTCTCATTCATTCAACCATTTACATTCATCGAATTTACTTTCCCCCATACAGAAACTATGCAGTGTTTTTAACGGGATAATAGCCTTTTTTCTATTCTCTGCATCACACCACAAACTAATACAATATAATAAAGTCTGTCTATTATTTCAAGTATTTTCTACAGAAAGTACCATTGGATATGACAAGAACAAAGGCTCGCATTCTGTATGTCCAACTTTATTCACAACTCTCATACATTTACAATCAGAGTGATTCCAAATCATTTATAGATATTGTAAATTGTTTTAAAAATGACAAGATTTATGACTGCTGACAAGATAAAACATGCACTTATGATCTTGTGACAGCACGCACGCATGTGTGAACACAAGCACGAACACACGCACACTGACTGACCTTGGGCGAGGAGATCTTGAGATAGACAATAATGGGAGCGAGAGAGGTTTTGGCCAGCTGCGAGGGGTGATTGATGGTATCACAGTCGAGTACGACAAGTTGTAGTGTGCGAGCCAACTGGAAGATGCGCTCAATCTCCTGCTGTACCTCGGCTAGAAACAAACACAGTTGCTCTCCTAGACACAGGCTCCAAGACAGCATTAATGGTCTTCACAGAGTTTACACGTGTTTCTAGTATTTTATCAACAGTCTGCATTGGGTTGTCCTTCTAAAATTTGCAAATACAGCCGAGCTTTGATATAACGTGGTGGTTGGGATCCACGATGTCGGACCGTATTGTAAGCGAGGCATGCTAGATGTTCACATATCTGCCACCAGGGGACTACTAAACAACGTTGATCTACGTTCATGGTACCAAGAACGCTGTCGTAGCTACTGCCACTGTGTGCTGGCCGCGCAGTCTATACACAGTTAATACAGCTTGTTAAACGAGTCAACAAGCCTCAGTGTGTATTATTTTTCTATATCACACTGTGGAATTTTTAACTGAATAAAATACTATAAGCACAGTTATGGAATAGATTTGCTATGATGAATGGTACAGATTGATCGACTAATGCGATTCGAAAATAACAACCTGGATCTGAGTAACAGATCAGTGTGAAAGCTGATTAAAGAAAATAATTATAGGTTGCATCAATAATTATTTGACTTCGTCTTTCAACCGATCTCAGAGAATAAAACACGACGCACATCTCCGGTACTACTGATTCACTGTTTCATACGCAGATGACAAATTCGGATTTTTGCACACCCGTTTGAGGTTAGTTTGGCACTGTGAAAACTTAGACTTACGATGCAATGGAAGTATGCCATTTCACCTGTTTTATACTGGTGTTGGCTACTAAATACCATTTAAGACTATTTGACTGGTTCTTACGCAAAGAATATTTGTGAATCTTGACTGCAATTTACAAACCGCCAAGGTGAGGGTGAAGCCAGCAGTGTAATATGATTGATGCCAGCACAGCCACAGACTAAATACTGAAACAATACCTCGCCACTCATTCATTGTTCACATTGAGAAACGTCAAAGCAATTTTAAAACTAAGTAGGTTTGACAACATCACGCAAAACAAGCGCTAGTTAGGAAATTTATTGGCGCGGTGATCATAGCATCAAAACACCCTCTAAGACAGCTATTCCGATTTCCCCCCGGCGGCAGAAAATCGGGGTCCACAACGACAGCATTTTATAACGAGGCTCGACTGTATGTCATTTGTACACCAGAAGGTGTATATGCATACTTAACACAAATGACAATATATAATGCACATGTAGGCAGAAAGTGGATTAAAAAAAGAAACTGACATTTATACATAAATAAAAAAATAATCATCTAATCTGTCTAACAAAATGTCACCTGTTTCACAGATAGGCATTTGTCTGTTATGGATAGGCATTGTCTGTTATGGAAGAAATGTAGAGTACAGTCAGAATAAACTGTGGGTAACTATAATGCATTTCTGAGATGTACCAACATTTATTAATAACTAAATTAGACAACCATACAAAATAACTTAAATAAACAGATGTTATTCGAGAAACCAAATTTCAACCACTTACATAAAAATGTTGGACTACACAGCTCAAATTTCAGATATTTGGAAGGAATCTGGGACAGAAGCCTATAAACCTTATTAAAGTACTGAATATTGGATGATTTCATATAGAATGACCCACTTATGACCTGAACCACGATGCAATTGTATTTGAGTAATTCTGTTATGCAGCTTTTTTCTTAAAATAATTTAGCATCATGATATTTAAGCTGATAATGAATAAAACATAACATTCCCTTATTTTAGGTACCATAAGAACAGCGATTCAATTAAAGTCCATTAAATATTAATGGTTTGCACACAATCACAGGTGGTTCATGTGAATGGAAGATTATGTTTCACAGCAGAATTAATATTAGTTCATTGCCAAACACCCACCATACTACCTCAGGTTACCACCAACCAGTTACTAACTACACCCACCATACTACCTCAGGGTACCACCAACCAGTTACTAACTACACCCACCATACTACCTCAGGGTACCACCAACCAGTTACTAACTACACCCACCATACTACCTCAGGGAACCACCAACCAGTTACTAACTACACCCATCATACTACCTCAGGGTACCACCAACCAGTTACTAACTACACCCATCATACTACCTCAGGGTACCACCAACAAGTTACTAACTACACCCATCATACTACCTCAGGGAACCACCAACCAGTTACTAACTACACCCACCATACTACCTCAGGGTACCACCAACCAGTTACTAACTACACCCACCATACTACCTCATGGTACCACCAACCAGTTACTAAAGTTGGCACACAACTCAATGTTCTGGAATCCTTATGGGACAGTACACTATTGTCTAATTGAAACCAATGCTAAAAGTAAGTATGGCAATTCCACACAAATCGTACAAATAATTTTGTTTTTGCGAAAATCAACACGGAAGCTGCTCCCACCATTTATTGTCCAAACAAACCAGATGTTGTGTTTGTGCCCCAGGGATCCTTCCGCTACATGCATATGCTGCCAACCAACAACCAGATATTTAAACCTGCGTTGCACAAAACTGTTGTAGTTCACAAATTTGTCTTCCCTCAGTTTGTTTTTAGTGTGTTAGAAATCCTCTGTACTGTCTCAACAACCTCTGGCACGTTATTCATCTACCATCAACATGTAAAAAGTAAAATACTGGTCTTGCCCTACGCCTGACTGCTAGAGCATGACTCACCAATACAGGAGGAGCGGCTGTTTGATCGTTCCATGATGGCTCGTTTGCTTGGGTTGTTTAGTAGTGAGCGTTTTGCCAGAGAAATATCGGCTGTCACCCGAGTGATGGTGATTCTGCAAGCAACATCGCAGCAAGTGATCATTTCTGCATTTAAAATTTGTCTTGCAATCAAAATGAATGAACATTTCTCATTTGCAACTCGTCAAATTACTGGCACCAAGTAACTTCCATGTAACACTGGCACCAAGTAACTTCTATGTAACACTGGCACCAAGTAACTTCTATGTAACACTGGCACCAAGTAACTTCTATGTAACACTGGCACTAAGTAACCTCTAAGTAACACTGGCACCAAGTAACTTCCATGTAACACAGGCACCAAGTAACTTCTATGTAACACTGGCACCAAGTAACTTCTATGTAACACTGGCACCAAGCAAATTGCATTATTTAGTTTACTCCACAGTTTACATATTATGTTCATAGAAACAATACATGGTGCACCACTTGTTCTTCTTAATTGTACTTTATGGACAAATAAAGATACCTGAATATGTAAAAAATTTTCTTCAGTAATTGGCATGTTTTCATGGGAACAATCTTGACACACTATAAATGACTTCATTATTCAGTGATTTACTAATCCACAAGATTTGTTAATCCACCCAAAATCATTGGGAACCAGTGTGCGGATAACCGATACTGTCCTGTACCAAAAGTGTACAGAATCAACAACAACGCTTTGACACACATACGTACTTTCCTTCGAAGCGATGTTTGAGATAGTCAAACAAGGCCTTCTGCATCATGTCTGTCACCTCGTAGCCCTTGAGGGAGGGTCCAATGAGTACGACCGGTCTCATGGAAGGCACAACTTCATAAGGGGGAGTGTTGTCCACCTGCAAGCACAAGCACCATCAGCGGCAGCACATACAGAGACCGTCTCTAGCTTCTCAACAATGCAGTGTTTCTTGTTTCAAAAAACTTAGGCGGGCGATAAATCACTTGTCATGTCAGTCATGTGATTTGTTAGTTTTATTTTATTCATCTGATGGCACCGCTGTTCAATTTTGTCAGAATACTTAACACACAAAGTTTACACCACATGTGCATGACCATATTACATCCTCCCCCAAAATGTCTCGGATGTTAATCTGATATCACTGCCTAACATCCATTTTGCAAAGATGACAATTGACACTCTTAATATTGTCCCCATCTGCAATATGCCTAACTAATACATACAACAAAGTTCTGGGCACCAACACTAATTTACAGGGTGGGAAGTGACATTCTATTGAACAGTGTATGTTTGGCAGCAAGAGGGCGCCACATGCATCTCCAGTCAGGGAAGCTATTCCAGCAATTCTTGATGATTGATTAACATAAGAGAGAGGGAGCAAGAATGATCGCCTGCCTAAAACATCACTCTCAGCGTCAACATTCAGTGTTAAATATTGTAGAATATCAGTAGCCTCTCATGGTAGCCTCACCATAAAGATATTGGCTTCATCATTGTTGTTATGGTTCAACTATGTTGATATGCACAGACAGTCCCAGTTACGTTGTTGTGTTTTGTGTAACATATGGTACTTCTGTCATCATAGACAAACATGATCAGGTCAGCTATGACTGGGAGCATACAGGATCTACCTCCAGTTCTTCTTGTAGACACAATAGATCAATATGGTACTTCTGTCATCATAGACAAACATGATCAGGTCAGCTATGACTGGGAGCATACAGGATCTACCTCCAGTTCTTCTTGTAGACACAATAGATCAATATGGTACTTCTGTCATCATAGACAAACATGATCAGGTCAGCTATGACTGGGAGCATACAGGATCTACCTCCAGTTCTTCTTGTAGACACAATAGATCAATATGGTACTTCTGTCATCATAGACAAACATGATCAGGTCAGCTATGACTGGGAGCATACAGGATCTACCTCCAGTTCTTCTTGTAGACACAATATATCAATATGGTACTTCTGTCATCATAGACAAACATGATCAGGTCAGCTATGACTGGGAGCATACAGGATCTACCTCCAGTTCTTCTTGTAGACACAATAGATCAATATGGTACTTCTGTCATCATAGACAAACATGATCAGGTCAGCTATGACTGGGAGCATACAGGATCTACCTCCAGTTCTTCTTGTAGACACAATAGATCAATATGGTACTTCTGTCATCATAGACAAACATGATCAGGTCAGCTATGACTGGGAGCATACAGGATCTACCTCCAGTTCTTCTTGTAGACACAACAGATCAAGACAAGAATCTGTGAGATATTTGTGCAACTATTGTACATGATCACACTAAATTAATCATGGAACTCACCTTTTTAAAGAATGGTTTGCGTTTCTCTTTCGTTGGAGGTAGGATGCTTGTTTTACTTGTCTTGGAATTTCCTAAACTGTCACTATCTTCTCCTAAATTACTATCAACACCGTTTTGATCAATTTCTCCACCTGAAGACAGACAGAAATGGCAATTATGTTGGCATGAGATCTCAACAGGTCTCATAAATATAGTGCAACATGATCCTAACATTTGGTATTCAACATCTAAGTGTCACTAAATACAGGTCATTTTAATATATAACAAGATTTAACAAGATTGCCATCCAAGGCAAAAACCCAGATGGCAAATGGAAGAGGAAGCCATTGGTTCATCAACGGTCCAACATAACATAAGCATTGTGACAGATCAGTTACAATGAAAATCAGCAGAAAATCACCACAGAGATTTCTCATTTTATATCGTGGATCCCATCACTAATAATATATATGAAAAGCATAAACAGATACAAACACAAGTGCTTTTAGTGCTAGTTTGTGCTTACCTGGTGTGGGTGGCGTCGACCCCCTTGAATTGGGTTTTGAATTCAATAAATTGTCTAGATTTGATGATGAATTGGTTTTGCTGAAAAAGGAAACATAGACACCCATATTAAGGCATTTCCATGCACGATAAACGAATAATGTTTTCATGAGATGACTGCAAATCTTTGCTGTAGTATGACAAAGAAAATGAAAGACCGTATACAAGAAATGAACGCTGCAAGAGATCACTGCTCACCAATTGATTGGACACAAGTTAGATACATGGGTGTAGAATTAGGTAAATGAGAGGCATTTGTATTTCAGAACACAGTGAAATTCACAGGCCAGTGTCTTAATGAACATGCAGCAGTTTATGATAGCAAACATTAACAAAATCAATTTGGTTTGAATGAACAGTAATTAGAGTAGAGGATATTTATTGGGGAGTTTGGTTTTATAATATTAGGTGTTAGTATCGCAGTTCTATGTTAGTAAATGGTTAGTCAGCTGGAAACAAGTTGAAAATAACACAAGGTGACAATCAGGACATGCACGAGCATGCACAGTATCACACATGCATGCACAGACACGCACGCACGCACGCATGCACACACGCACGCATGCACTGATCCTTCTTGCCAATCAGCAAATAATTCGGGATGAGTACCTTTTGTCTATGAATTACTCAGTACTTAGCCAGCCTTTGTAAGCAGTTCATCAAATCAAATATGCCGTCAAACTTATCCAAAATAAATTGTGACATTTTAGAATTGGAATTACCCTGCTAAGCAGTAACTGGGAGATCTATCTGAAGCTGGATAACCACATTTGACATTAAAAGACACAACCAATGCTTGCGGATGGTTTACAGATCATTCCAAAAATATAAACACTGTTTTTAGGCTTGTATTATTCAGAGAATGCTGTCGCAATTAAAATCAATTCTTTTTGTGTCAGCAATACCGCAGCATTGTGTGGGTGGGAAACTCGATAGGATTGTAAATAGCAAAAGGCCATTGATCAGTTGTAAACTGTGGTTACCACATCATGCAGCACTGGTTATTTGAAAGAAACACAGGTGGAGGAACACATGTTCAAATAAAAAGTCATATTACACTTTTACCCTCATTATGTCTACACTTTCACTTTCATTACATCTACATATATTCCCTGAATGCTGATTGGAAGAAGGAAGCATGTGGAAGTGAGAACTAGGTTCTAACGACTAGGAAGCAGCACCCGACAAACCTTCCTTGCCTCGAGTAGAGTTTTCCCGATCTTCCCGATTGGGACTGCTGCAGTTTGAGATTCTCAAGTTTGGCAGGACTAGGGATGAAGCCGACATCGCATCCCTCCTTGACGACTCGACCTATCCACCAGTCATTGTTGAACTTCTACAAAGTGAAACAAACACACACATTATAAATATCTTCATCCATTTATCATATCCATTTCTGTTTATCTGCCTCTATGTTTTTCTTCATCTCAATCTCTTTTTTACTGTATCTAGCTCTCCCTCTCCCTCTCCCTCTCTCTCTCTCTCACTCTCTCTGACTCCTCATCTCTCCCTCCCTCTGCCTCTCTCCCCATTTCTCCCTCTCTCACTTTTCCCTTTCCCCTCTCCCTATCCACACCACCAATCTCTCTTCTCTCCCCTCTCTATCTTTATCTATTTATACCTATATATATCTGTCAGTCTTTATATCCTATTTTCTATCCCGTTTTCTCTCTCTCCCAATATACCTCTCTCTCCCTCCCCCTCCTTGTCTCTCTCCCTGTCAATGTATATCTCCTACTTCCCCTCATTCTCCTCCTGTTCTCTTCCTTTACCCTCCCTCTTCCCTTGCCCTCCATCCTTCTTCCCTTGCCCTCCCTCCTTCCCTTGCCCTCTCTCTTCCTTTGCCTTCCCTCTTCGCTTACCATCCCTACCTCTTCCCTTGCCATCCCTCCCTCTTCCCTTGCCATCCCTCCATCTTCCCTTGCCATCCCTCTCCCCATGCCCTCCCTTACTCCTTGCCTTCCTTCTCCCCATGCCCTCTGTCTCCCCTCCGACCTGGAGTCATCAGGTCCATGAGAGCCTGCTGAAGTGAGACACCTTGATGACCCAGACACCTATGACAGTACTAACCAGACCGGCCTGAGAGAACCAGCCCATGGAACACCTCCAGGTCGGCCAGCTCCTGGAGTAACCAAGCATTGCATGGCACTGTTCTATGTCCTGCTACAAGGGTAATTAGTCAGGACAACAGCATTCTCTAAATCAGGCTTAAGTTTTACAATGCAAATTGATATCACCAATCTGCTTCATGTTACCATCCCAACAATT
The DNA here is from genome assembly GCA_963662155.1 of Lamellibrachia columna. Classification (NCBI taxonomy): domain Eukaryota; kingdom Metazoa; phylum Annelida; class Polychaeta; order Sabellida; family Siboglinidae; genus Lamellibrachia; species Lamellibrachia columna. The sequence continues at coordinate 31,336,281 of OY759271.1, read as the reverse complement.
TGATCAAACCAGCTGTTCTCCTCAATGTTATACAAATGCTTATTCTGATAAGACCATGACCTAAGTTTACAAAATACAAACTGTCTCGTTTAAATGACGCTTATGCTAAAAAGAAACATTAAATATGCCAGTGGTAAGTTCTTTTTGTTTCAACCATTCTACTGAACACTGTAGCCATGTATCTTTAGTGTATGTTTCACCATAAACCCAGCATGTTTTACCTCTTTGATGTGCAGGAAGTCCTTGACATTGAATGACACAGCGTGGCCATGGAGTGGGGCATCGTCATCAATCGAACCTTCGTACGCGACGTTCGTCCGTACCGCAAAAGCCACCGCCTTTGTCTGCAACAAAAAAATACTGGCTTGGATGACATCACAAGCCAAGGACAGAGCAGGACATGGACACAGTGAAAGTGCCATGCAAAGGTACGTACGTATATTACAATATAGTGCGGCACTCAGTCATTGGGACTGTTCAAAGTGCTTTACACTTCACCCCTGGCAGACCTGTTCCTTCCAATGCCATTTCAACTTCTCTGGGAAGATTTCAGCCATGCTGCAATTACTGTGCAACAATTATTCATTCAGATATCCACCACTGTCTGTAGCCAGGTACTCATTTATACAGCTGAGTGAACTGTGGCAATGTGGGGTGAAAGAAATTGCCAAAGCTTCGAAATGCCAGCAAGAGGATTCGAACCTGGGTTCTCTCGATTGAGAGCCACACATCCTAACCACTACGCTACTGTGCCCTACAAGGAAGGTAAAGACAGGTACATCTTGCATGGATGACAAGACATTACACAACTTTAGATTAATCGTAGTCTTTGATGGAATGGAGGAAAATGTCCAAAGGGGAGAACAACTGATGCAGCAAAGGTCTAATTTCAAGTTTAACATTTCTGGTGTAAAAGTCTAACTAGTAAATAAGTCTAAAACTGACAACATATATCAAACTGCAGTACACTAACATATTTCATAGTTTATTCATTTCGCTAATGTGATTGTTCTTTCTTAGCCAACTAACTTTTTCCCAGCAAAATTGGAAAAGGCCGTTGTTTCAGCCAAACATAATATTTTTAGCCATTGGTAAATTAGTGAACTGTTAGCAACTTAGCACGACCATAGCTTAATTTACATTCCAATCTGTTGGAAGTGACGGAGATAAGTATGAGAAAAGACACTCAGTTCTTAGAATATTAATATACACCTTTACACAGACAGGAAGGCCTACAGACAGCATAATATACTGCGAGTAGAACTGACAAGCATACACACTTCTGCACTCACCAACTGCAGCCACACTTGCTTAAGGCCACAGCAGGCCATCATGTGCCAACATCGGCTATCTCAGATCCTATCTCAGCCAAAAATACCATCTTTGGCGGACAGATATGCTTACGAGAATGGACCTGGCAGGTCAGTCATCCACAGGATGCAGTGAGGCAATAATATGCTAGTCCTATTCCGATTAATCGGTTTCATCGACGATTGATTGGTTCATGTTTCCGATCAAGGAATTGATCACAATCTTGTGGGATCGATAATTTTCTATTATATTCATTGTGAATTTCCTTCACTGTCATTGTATGAATTATCTGTTTAAGACTGTTACAAGACGATGCGTACAAACAGGACAGGAAGAAAGAAGATTTCTGATTGGTTATTCTACTCGCTTCTCTCAGTTACTGGTGAAATGAAAACCTTTGTATTAACTCTGTAGATAATGAAATCAACAAAGTCAGGCATAGAAAGGAAGGACTGAAGTCTCTTTAATCCCGTCGCCAGTTTGCAAAGTGTCAGGGAATGAACGAAATGACAAATAAGAAAGAATTGGATGTGAGCCTGATCGACGCAGCGTCACTGCCATTTGGCTGGGTGTGGCGAGCTAGTGAACCATGCATGTCTATGACGTGGTGAAACTGCAAATAAAGCTAAAACCAATACACTGTTTTGCTTCACTTTCATCGATATATTATTATTACAGAAATATAAATAGGAACAGTGATATTTATCAAAAACATGATTCACTTCTACGATCGATCATCGATCGGCTACATAAACCAATGATCAATCACACACACACACACACACACACGCACACATACACACCTCCCCCCACCCCACTCCATCCCCATACACACACACACCTCCCCCACAAAACTACTTCCTCAACTTTAAATAAATAAACAAACAGCACCAGTCCCACATACATCCCACCCCCACACACACAAACACACAAATAGCAGTTGTGGGCCGATGGCAGACCACGCATGGACACAGATCATGTAGCTGTGTGAATAATGTAAACGACTCAAATGAGAATGAATAAAGGGCACAACACAACATCCCACCTCCAGTCAGAGCTGGTGCAGTCTCCTGGGAACTTTGACAAACTCTCACATCCCTCTGTGTGGGCGTTACATGTAAACAAGTGGTAATTATTTATATTTATTATTTATGTAAAATACACAAAACTGTTTACCCACAACTGTAAACTGTTTATAAACACAGCCACTGCACATGCCCATGCCAGGACTGACTTACATGTAACATGCTGGTCCTTGATCACTGCTCATAGCCCACCACTGTTTCCTAATCCATAAACATTTCCTCCTCTTGAATTCTTCTCTCATATTACCTTAGGATACCTTAGATAGGTTCTGATAGCAGGATCCATTTGGTTACTCAATGATAAGATCTTTATCTTCAGAAAGAAGTTCCAGTCCCAGTTGTTAGTAATAATAGCAGTTCTTTTTTATATTAGATTTGTTCTATTTCCTATTCTCATAGATGCTTCCTCCCATTTTGTCTTGTTAAATCTTGTTAAATTTTAAGAGTTTAGGTGCAGATTCATAGCCATATAATTTGTGCAGAATTGTTAGTATCCCACTTCATCATTCCCGATTCATTTCTGTACATGTAAATGTTTTGCTTAGTCAATAATGCTTGTTCTGTAAAGCTAAATTAATAACTTGTAAAGTTATTCATCACAGTTTTAATCAAGAGATACTGGAGAAGGATTCTTTACACTTGCCAGAGACACATGATATGCCACACAGGTCTGAGGTTCATTAGAACACATATGATAAATCAAATGCAAAGTATTCCATGTGGTGCATGGTTTTTGTTGAATAAATTTTATCTGTAAGATATTTTCCTAATATTTTGTTCCATAATAAGGGATGTATATAATTATCACTTAGGGACACATTTGTTTGGATAAAGGTAAAAGATCCGTTCTTATACAGCACTGTATCCAGACCTTGGGACTGCTTTTTACACTTCCCCCTCTGGTAGGTCTGTTAATTCCAATGTCAATTCAATTTCTCACAGAAGTATTCAGCCATGCCATAACAATTACTGTGCAAATACCATTCATTCACATATCCACCACTGTCTACAGCTAAGTACTCATTCATACAGCTGAGTGAACTGAGGCAATGTGGAATGAATAACATTGTCCAACTTCGAAACAGCTACAAGAAGATTTGAACAATAGAGAGTCTGATGTTCTAACCACAGTGCTACCACGCCCCAGTACCACAGTGCTACCACGCCCCAGTTTATAACAACCCATGTGACCTTAAGAGGCTGGTGTCAGATGGCCATTATTTGAGGGGAGTCATTTCTGTATAACTCTGTGTGATATGAAATTTCCACCTAAAGAATCTTCACCATTTGGGTCTATAAACCCACCACCACCAGGGGAGGATGGGTTTCCTTCTATCAAATAAGGCAGCAATTATTTTACAAAATGACTGGACAAAAAAGACCAATACATGAACCTGTGTATTGAGATGATGTGCTGGAGGACAATGCCATGGGCGTGGAGCCACAGGCATGGAGCCAGCACAGGCATCAATAATTTAGTTCTATTCATCCTGCCTAAACAACATGAGCCATGACTGCCACAAGGTCGACGGTCTGCGGCTCACCTAACAGTGCACGCATTAAGCCATCTATATGACTGTATCAGTTAACTCCAACCATAATCATATCAACCACCATGAGACGCATTACAAACCACACATGCATACCGAAGTAATTAATTCTTGCCGTCAAACCACAATTATGCCAACAAATTCTTCAGTTATTAAATAATTAGAAAATAAATTTATTTGTGGTGGTGATCACCCTGCGTGGCGACAGCGTGGATACATGTGGACCTGTGGAAAGCAGATGGCAGGCTTTGTGGCCGATACAGTCTGGAATGATGAATGTCCCAGTAGGTTTAGTAATTTCGAGAAAGGCCTATAAATATTGCATGCCGAGGTGGGACAGTACATGGCAATGACACTACAGCTGGAGACACACATGGTCTATCTTAATCTACATAAATATCATGTAATACTTTTAAAATGTCACTCGAAACAAGGCTCATCAGCATATGACCAGTCAGGCAAAACAACCCAGACGTTCTATGACCAAAAACAAATGCATGAGTAAGTATCTTCCTCGAGTGTACTTCTGCTGTGAGTAAGCATCTCCCTCGAGTACACTTCTGCTGTAAGCATCTCCCTAGAGTGCACTTTTGCTGTGAATAAGCATCTCACTCGAGTACACTTCTACTGTAAGTATCTTCCTTGAGTGCACTTCTGGTGTAAGCACCTCCCTCAAGTGCAGTTCAGTTATGCGTAAGCATCTCCCTTGAGTGCACTTCCACTGTAAGCATCTCCCGCGAGTGCAGTTCAGTTGTGCATAAGCATCTCCCTCGAGTGCAGTTCCACTGTAAGCATCTTCCTCGAGTACACTTCTGCAGTGCGTAAGCATCTCCCTCGAGTGCACTTCCACTGTAAGCATCTCCAGCGAGTGCAGTTCAGTTGTGCGTAAGTATCTCCCTCGAGTGCACTTCCACTGTAAGCATCTTCCTCGGGTACACTTCTGCTGTGAGTAATCATCTGCCTCGAGTGCACTTCAGCTTGCTCACACAGTTATGTTTTCTGTTATAGAAGTCAATGTTATTTTACGATTAGTCATAGAGCTGTTTACAAACAACTCAAGTTGTTGCATATTATTGAATTATTCAAATAACATACAAGCTATGCCCCATTAGTGTCACTGTGTTGGTCGTGTGGTGACACTGTTCTGACTAAAATGTGTAGTGACCCTAGCACCTGGATAATGTGTAGTGACCCTATCACCTGGATATAAAACTTTGCCAAACAAGTTAATAGTATGAGCCTACGTGCCAAAATTGGTGATTCTAGCCCATCTAGTCCAGCCCTGGTGTGAGTTAGTACAATTATAGAAAGATAGAAGAACAAGAAGACATGAAGTAGTGAAGGAATCAGATATCAGAAAGTACTCATTCTTAAGAAGGACAATAAATGAATGGAACAAATTATCTACATACTGTGTAAATGCTAGCATCGTGAATGTCTAAAAACCAAATTAACAATTTAATATCTCGGAACTGTGGGTTACACATAGATGAAATATTGTTGGACTCTCGAAAAGCCGATGGCTTCCTTGACCACTTGCCATCCGTTTTTTTGGCTTTGGATGGCAATCTTGTTAAATCTTGTTAAATCTCTTCAAATCTTGTTAAATTAGTAATATCACCGCTTAAAGCATTTCATGAGGAAGATGGAATTAATGACACCGCAGAGTCAAATATATTCGCAGTTGGACACATAACAAAATATACTGTACACTATATATTAATTTATTGCAAACAAAAATGTGTCCCTTATCAGCACCCTTGCAAATAACACACCCCATTTAGGACGTCCAGGGGTTGTGCAACAGCTTGATGTATATCTACACCTCACTTATCAAGCAAGTTATTCCACTGGCAAACATTTTTTTACTTGTAAGGCGAACCACGAGAAATACCACACAGAAAATATAGCACTAGAGGTGCAAAGATGTGCCGGAGATCTTCAGTCTTAATTTCATGTCTGCCCAAATTTTTTGCATGAGTTATACTCTTACTTACAGCTGGCAAGCAAATGTTGGTAGCTACGCATGCACATATACTGCGGTCACACCCACAGGGCCCATACTAAGAAATACCTGAATCAATTCATAGTGTTATAGGTGAAAATGTGTTGGAAAGATTTTCTGTGTTAATCTCAAGTCGGGCTGAATTCCTTCCACATAAGTTATACAACTGGCTAGCAAATGCGGATGTCGGCACACCCTAGTCTCTGTCATACATACCAACAGTGTCTTGACTCACAACGCAAACCACATTCAAGAAATATCTGAATGCATACAGGTTTTGTGGGTATAAATTAATGAGAAAGAGCTATCATGGTCTTTAGTTCAAGTCAGCTTGAGTTCTCTGAGCTGTTTCATAATAAACTGACAAAATGTTTTGTCCAATTCAAGGATTTTTTATTTCATGAATTTTTTTTTTTAAATAACGGAAATAAATTTGATGTTGCTCAAATGTGTGTTTTAATTAAAATAATAACGGTATTATATAACATTTATATTGTATAAAAATACAGTTGGAAAATTAATAAATAAAATTGCATGTGAATGTCACCCATTCGCATGCTGGTAAACGTCTTCCTACAGTGCATTCATATATCCATAAAAAAATTCTTTTAAAAGATGCAAACCCATCAATAGTTATTTTGTCCTTCTGTATTTCAAAACATACAACTTACATATCTGCATGTATATCTGTATAACGTATTAATAAGTAAAATTGTGAAGGTTACAATACTTTTTCAAATTTAGCACGAGTTTTTGTCCTCGTTTAGTATGCAACAACCACGACAGACAAACCGATAAGTTGCTCGCTACACAAGCTCACATACCAGACACACACAACCACATGGAATAACACAAAGAACATGGGAATACTTGGAGGTGTCAGGAAGACCCTCCATCTTAATTTCAAGCTGACTGCCTTTGCGCCACACCCAGACAACCTGCATGACTCTCCTGCATGTAAACATCACATCCAGTCAACTTCTTGCACTCACACAACTCATGTGTCGTATGTCCGCACTATTGATCATAATAACTCTCCACTGACCATCGGCACAGCTTGCGTAACTAGCTGGCTGTTCTATCCCCCCGAGAACATCTTACGTTTCATATAGCAGAACGTAACGTAGAACATAACCTGTGGAACGTAGAACCTGTAGATGCTTCTTAGAGTGGAACATATTAATGCCGCTGTTTGACACCTTTATGAAAGAGAACGCCATCAGATAATTTAACCAGATAATGCTGGGATAATTAAATGAGACTACAAAATATATCCTGCATCAGTGTTACTGTTCTCATATGGCATGTACAGTGTCCATATCAGCCAAATAAAGTACCCAGTTCAAACTTGTTTATTTGAAACTGGCAGATACGTTGCCTGTTTGCCATTATTCTTCTTCCAGTACAGCTGATGTGTCTGTATTAGTCACATAAATAATGTGAGTAGATTATTGTCGAACTGGGTGCAATCACATCATTGGTGTCTTCGAGACAGAGACCACCACTTTGTGAGTCCACGACAGGTTACAAATTTACCCCCTGTGTGGGATCTTTTACTTCCTCTGGCACAAACACCTGGTAGAAGGGACCTTTTTATTGTCTCATCGGAAAAACACATACTTCCAACTTCCTTTCCATGGTGCCAGGGGAGTTGGCAAGTTGTACCCAATATTTATGAAGCGACTAGGTGGGCTGCCAGTAAGGGGTTCCAACACATTGCCTCCTGGTGAGGCGACCACAAAACCACTGAGCTGCTGCACCAGTGAATAACTTCTCAACATGATTAATTTATACAATTTGTTAATATTGGTTAGCATCCCTGGCAGATCGACCTGTTGAAATGCTGATTTTTCTGTTGCTTTGTTAACCAATGGGATTGCTGGTCGGAATTTACAAGGCTCGCATACAGGAACTTAACTTAATTGGTTGTGGACCCGTTGTCGCTGGGTAATGATAGGCATTTCCTGGAAACACTCTTTGAAGTTTGGGCACATGTGCGGCTCAGCCGTTCCTGATTCTCAGAAACGCATTGACCACGACAACAAGCGGAATGAAGCACAAATGATTTGGCGCCATTCCATACACTGTGCAGAATATCTACCAGGGGTAATAGTAACACTTCCATACATTGCGCAGGATATCTACCAGGGGCAATAGTAACACTTCCATACATTGCGCAGGATATCTACCAGGGGCAATAGTAACACTTCCATACATTGCGCAGGATATCTGCCAGGGGTAATAGTAACACTTCCATACATTGCGCAGGATATCTGCCAGGGGTAATAGTAACACTTCCATACACTGTGCAGGATATCTGCCAGGGGTAATAGTAACACTTCCATACATTGCGCAGGATATCTGCCAGGGGTAATAGTAACACTTCCATACACTGTGCAGGATATCTGCCAGGGGTAATAGTAACACTTCCATACATTGCGCAGGATATCTGCCAGGGGTAATAGTAACACTTCCATACACTGCGCAGGATATCTGCCAGGGGTAATAGTAACACTTCCATACACTGTGCAGGATATCTGCCAGGGGTAATAGTAACACTTCCATACATTGCGCAGGATATCTGCCAGGGGTAATAGTAACACTTCCATACACTGTGCAGGATATCTGCCAGGGGTAATAGTAACACTTCCATACATTGCGCAGGATATCTGCCAGGGGTAATAGTAACACTTCCATACATTGCGCAGGATATCTGCCAGGGGTAATAGTAACACTTCCATACATTGTGCAGGATATCTGCCAGGGGTAATAGTAACACTTCCATACATTGCGCAGGATATCTGCCAGGGGTAATAGTAACACTTCCATACACTGTGCAGGATATCTGCCAGGGGTAATAGTAACACTTCCATACACTGTGCAGGATATCTGCCAGGGGTAATAGTAACACTTCCATACACTGTGCAGGATATCTGCCAGGGGTAATAGTAACACTTCCATACACTGTGCAGGATATCTGCCAGGGGTAATAGTAACACTTCCATACATTGCGCAGGATATCTGCCAGGGGTAATAGTAACACGACCGCTAGATTGAGAGGACGGTGTGTGTCCCTACCTTGGCTTTCTCGAGTTGTATCGTTGCATGATGCTCCGTCTCCTCACGAAACGCCTCGCGCTCGTCCTCCAATGACAGGTCTGATGACGGCTGACTGTAGTTGGAGTCAGCAGATCCCTGAAACACACACACTTACTTACTAGTCATACATAGGGGACAGTAAACTGTAATATTTCATTAAAGGTAAGTTCTTACATAGCACGGTATCCAGTTCTTAAGACTGTTCAAAGCGCTTAACATTTCACCCCTTGTTAGACCTTTTCGTACCAACACATCTCGGTTTCTCTGGGAAGCATTCAGCCATACAATCACTGCTCAAAGGACTATTTGTTCACTTATATCAATCACCATCTATAGCCAGGTACTCATTTATACAGCTGAGGCAACATGGATTAAAAAAAATTGTACAAACTTCTAAACGGCAGCGGGAGGATTCAAACCATGGTCTTCAAGAGTCTATATATATATATATACACTTCATACTTCCTTCTCATATGCCAGGTAGTAACAAGTCAGCAAGTTGTACCCAGTTTTTATGAAACGACTGGGTGGGCCATCTGGGGGTAAGAACCATGTACCTCCAGGTGATGAGGTGACAACTCCACTGAGCCACTATGCCAGGCCTACTACTGCCATATTTTCACATTTAACAACCTATTTCCACTAAAACATACAACTGGCTGAAAATGTTTCCACACCTGTACTTCACAATGAAATCAAGTTTTTGACCTGGGTGCAATATTTTTTCTCACACATGAACAAACACACTGAATGTGTATTGGCATGTGTACACAGAACACTAGATACCAGTCACACATGCCTACCCAGACATACAGTAGAACATTTAAAATGTGCTCAAACAAGGGTCTACTCTAAAATGGTCATAATTCTAGGGGGTTGTTAAATAGGAAACAGCAGTACATCACATCATTCTTGGAGCTAAACATGACAGAAATTAAATGTTCATCTTCCTTTGACACATTTTCTGTAGTCACTCGTATACATAAATAATATATAAAAGTAAAGTGTAATAACCATCCAACAGTAATAAACATAATATAATATATAAACATTTAAAGAAATAACAACTTACTGTTGGAAGATTATTACACTTTACTTTTATATATTTTGTTATATATATATTTTTATTATCTGCTAAATTTTATACTTTGTGGAAATCAAAAAACACAATATATGCACATCTTTATAATGAATGTCCACAACAGAAGGCAATTACAGATGGGTTGGGTTGGGTTTGAAATGATTTCAGTGATAATCCTGATACACCCTGTAGTTTGTTTTCATTCTACCCACACACTGCACAATGGTGAAGTCTAATATAGATTTTATTTTCTTTTGAACATAACTATTAACATTTACTCACTTTAAACTTTTTGACAACAACAGGTTGCCTTCTTTGGGAACTTGCTGCCAAAACATTGTGTAAGTGAAATGTAACAGTTGTGTTCAAAAGAAATTCTATATTAAATTATTCTCCCAACTTGATAACATTTTCACAAATATTACAGTAATTTGTAAACCATTCTACAGAAATCAAAGTCTGTGGACAATGTGGCTTACCTTCATTCTAAGTTGCTCTACTTGTAAAGATCCATAAACATAACTGGCTTGATACACATCCTACCTATATAACGTCCTTACACTACACTGACACACACAAACATCAACCCACCCACCCACCCGCGGCCTGCCAGCCCGACCCAGCCCAAGGATTTGGTTGCCTGTTTGCCAGGTGCAGCAAGACTTGTAATATATTTGGCAGGGAATATTTAGCCCATTGCAGAGCGGGGAAGTCAGGACCAGGTTAATTAATGTTCACTCATACCTCATAGAAAGTTGGCGACTGTGCCCTAGACCCTGCACTAGAGCCTGCTACAGAGCCTGCACACATTCCTAGAAATGATCTACACCAGCAAATTCCTTCCAGGGATGATTAGGTAGTGGTGGTAATCAGCTGCGTGATAAGCCGCAGGATTTCCCCTGGTTCGACCCTCCGAGTCGTTCTATAAGTGAGCTGGTCAGATGTTAGAGCCAGGGGTATCAGAAGAGGTCATCATAATCTTATGCACAATGGCCTACAAATTAGCGACTCTCCCCGGTCAGCCAGTGTGCTGGCATGCTTATATTGATGTGTGGGTGTACAACACTGTACATGTGTCTGTGCATGCGTTCATTAAAAATTTTCAATTTGTATACTCCAAACAGCCTATTCTTGGGCTAACGCGGTAGATTTTCCACAACAGGTTACGCATTTACCCCATATGTGGGATCTTTTTATACTTCCCTTGACATAGACATTGGGCAGAAGGGGATCAACGTTCTCTTGATCGACAATCCGACACTTTAGCCACCGAGCTACTGAACACCACATTCATATTTTTATGTCAAACATTTGAATTTGCAACACAGGTACATTTCACACCGGACATAACATGAACTGGAGAGTGCCACATTCGATCAATCAGACAGTAGCAAGACCAACCAATTTCTAGGAAAGGAAACATTTTGCGGGGTTGGGGGTTGGCCTGTTTGTTGACTTCTCGTGCAAGAGGAAGTACAGAAAGCACTGACTCCCCACTAGCAGACAGTTTTGGTGCTCTCTCTGACATGGTAGGGATGTATGTGGTGGTTGTTTTTAACAACTCAACCCGCTCCACTCATCAACAAAGTATAAATAGCCCGCAGTGGGAGAAGTGGGAGAAGTGGGAGAAGGCCGGTCTGGAGGGAGGACTGGGTGGATGCATACATAAGTCATGTCAATCAAGTGTGCATGTCCCACAGCTGAGATACCAACTGTCTTACGCCTTGATGGCTTCATCACACACCAATTATAATTACCATTATAACTGCATCCACACGTCTGTTTCCACCATATACCATGGCTTAGTGTCCACGTGAACATACATATAGAACGCTTTTGTTTTATAATTTATGGAAAATAAATAAACATGCTCTAGAGAAATTCTGCAGAATTGTGTCCATGGCATTCACTCATACTATGACTTACTGATATGAAGGACATAGAACGGTTGATAGTTTCCCAAGCCAGCTTTAGTAGCTTTCACAATACAGTAAGTTCAGAGCTCTCACTGTTAACCTGCAGTACAAGTGTAGCTAACATGCGGCACACGTGTAACTAAATGTGTAATAAATAATAGCAACATACTGTGAAACTATGTGGCAGAAACCGAGTATATAATGGCCTGCGCTTCATCAAAGCCAAGCAGAGTGTAAAACATAATTATTTATTAATTGCTGTTAACTGTTATAACATGCACAAAAGTCATGTGGAAACTGGTCCAGTAAAACATGTACTGGATCTGGCATTCTCTCATTGGCCCAGGTTATAAAAAATTTTTTTTTTACCATATCTGTGCCAGACTGACAGGCTTAACAATTTTTTACACCAGCAAGGCCAACCATTTGAACAATCTGCATAACTATGCCACTTAGCCAAATTAATTAAATAAACATACATTAGTATCTGTTACTGGATTTTTACAATCCATTAATTTATTTTACATCTAGCTCTAATCGCATATTTTTATATATTGGTTACACCCCTGGTGGTTTAGTGCACTCAGGTGGCACTGCAGGATTTTATCTAATACTATATTCGTCTACTGTTGCCAACAGGCAGTGTCGGGAACCCACCTATAAGTGGTATCTAAATTACCTACACTTGCTGTGAGCCAATATTTTCCAACCAATGACATGTCACGAACCATACTAAAAATTTATCATGACGCAATTTTACCACAACACAACTGAGTTACACCATATGTGCACAAACAATCTACTGATTTTCAAAACAAAAGAACAATCCTATGAAAATCAAAGTTCAAAGGAGATTTCAAAAACACTACACCCGGGCATGGAAACATGAAATATAATTATAAAACAGTGTGCTACTCTAAGGTATATGTAGTATGTACATATGCAATGTAGATATCTGCAATCTATTTTAACTCGACAGGACAAGACACAAAAATCACTCAAATGTCTCATTCTTACACAAAGATTCTGACACAAGTTTCCAAAATCACACAAATTTCTCACTCCTCCACAAAGATTCTAACAGAACAAGATAACAAAATAACCCAAATTTCTCAGTCTTGCACAAAGATTCTGATAAGACTTTGCCAGTTCTTACACTTCATGTATGACATGATGCCTGAATAACTCATACACTAATCCACAAGGAAACATCTGTCATTGACAACACTTACCAACTGCAGTAGATCTGGGACAGTGAGTTCAATGGATTGGCTGTCCCCATTGGGACAGTCCCAACCTGACCAGGGAGGGACAAACCCATCCACAAGCAGCACAGGTGACATCACCTCCTGAGTTGGTGACATGTCTTGATTTGGTGACATGTCCTGAGTCAGTGACACGTCAATAAGAGGTATATCCAGATAGCTGATTGTGTCAGACATTGTGTGTGTGTGTGTAAAGCGACAACAGAGACTTGGCTCAAATCAAGAGAAACTGCGTAGTCTACAACCAAGCTACACTCCACTACTTGTAGATATTAACTGATGTTCTCCATCAGCCTACCATGTGTTGTAAAGTAAATACAGGTCAATGATTGGCCAAGTCAGCTGCCCGACGACGTAAACAATTTCTGATTAACAGTTTAATGTGGTTACTTTCTCAGCTGTTCGCCAAAGTGCATGGTTTATGGACAACAACGCCATATTTCTTGTTGCCAGTTTATCTATGCACAGTTCATGGTGCAGGACAGAACCAAAGCTGCTCAGTAGATCATGCCAAACTCCTTCTCTGGGTGTTCACCAATTCCACAAGTTTTATGATATCATAACCAGGTTGGATACTCTACAACTTCTCTTCGTTCAATCCGTGTTCCAAAATGTTCCACAAGAATTAGAGCGAGGTGTGCAGAGAATAACGGTTATGTAACTTCCACAGCAGGAAATTCTTTCACATCAAGAGATGCAGCACATCCGGCCACAATCCAAATGCGTACAGTCCTGTCCCTCTGTGGCTATTTCTTCCTGTAGCTGCTTCTATTAGCCGCAATCTCTTAGTGTGGCTCACAACACATGATTGATATTCCACCGTTCTTGAATTAACGTGACACGTGCAACATATATTCCAAGAGTAAACACTCGATTAGTTGTTAGATGAAGTGCTGCGTTCACACGTCTACCTCTCAGCAGACCAAGGTGGATACTGCATCCCCAAGACCGGAAGGAAACAAGTATAGATTCCACACGGAGAGACCTGACAGAAGCTTCCTAACAGCATCTCCATCCATCTAATCAACAGCAGAATGTTTATCCAAACAGCTGTGCTCACTTTTGATGGTCAGCATTGGCTAGGCCGGCTGGCATTAATGATGCCAGAGGCAGCAAGGGATTAGCCTGGACATGAAGACACCTACTACTGTGGCTTCTGCCCTTACTCTCTCGCAAGGAGGAGTCAACACGTCCTATCTGCTATCCAAACTACCAGCTCAGCCTCCACTCTGAGAGTGAAGCAGATCGACTAGAGCGTCCCAAGTACTAGACACAGTTCTGCACAATCTCGAATAGTGGAGATGCCAATGCTGAAAATCGAGTGCACTTAAATCACACAAAAACACCGTGACACAACCGCGGCTGCCGAGTTATGCGAGATACGACCGATCCGTGTGGATTTATACACAGACAACACGCACCAACTCGCCAGATCACAAATTAACACCAGCCATCATTTGGCCTTGGGTACCCCTTAACCTGTTCTATCTGCTCCCTTGCCACCTCCGTGCGCCTCCTCTTGGATGTCCAATGGCAGTGAAGCAGTGAATCAAGACCACGATATAAGCCCAGTGCCCCTATCAACTTCTGTGTAGAGATACCTTCATCACTGATAGCCAGCAGTGGCAGTAAAATGCATCTACAGTGAGCAGCAACATAATCAACCTCCTCGCCAGTCTGTATAACATGCCATGCACCAATGCCTATGCCATAAAACAATGGGCAGCTCAAGGTTTTATTTGTTCCAGAAGAAATTTCGAGTCATAAAATGCCATGGCGAATTTCTGTGGGCAACAAAAGCCAAAATAAATGCTATGTATTTAATCAGACATTGTATCAAATGGTCATGTTCTTAAAGGTCGAAATCATATTATATAGTATAAACTATATCTACTGTAACATCTTAACCGACCAAACATATTTGACTGAGCTACGCATTTACTGAGGCACGCAAATATAATTTTACTGTTATCTGTTTAATTTGAATGTTTCACCCAATATTATGCTTATTTTGTATGCTAAATGGCAAAGTCGATATTCATAAACAGTTAATGGTCAAATTATACTAAATAAATCATCATCTTCTTTCAACTGTTTATTCCCTGTTGAGAGTGGCCACTTGGATCCTCCTTTGCCACGATGTCCTGTCTATTGCATTCCTCCTCCACAACCTCTGCCACCTCCATGTCTCTCCTCACCATGTCCGTCATTCTTAACCCTTTGCCGTTACCTGCTGCGTTTTCCATCCACTGGTAGCATCCACACCTTTAATTAATTATATTAAACAACTGTGGTTCATCTGGGCAGTCAAGATGTTATAATAGATAAATTATACGTTCTTATATAGCACGGTAACAAGTTCTTGGGACTGCTCAAAGCACTTTACACTTCACCCCCTCACAGGCATGTTCATTCCAATGCCATTTCGACTTCTCTGGGAAGCATTCAGCCATGCTGCAATTATTACGCATAGACTATTCGTTAACATATCCACCTCTGTCTGTAGCCAGGTAATCATTTATACAGCTGAATGAACTGAGGCAACGTGGAGTGAACGAAACTGTCCAAGCTTCAAGAGAATTCAAACCAAGATTCGCTCAATTTAGAGTCCAATGATCTAACCACAAAGCCACCACGACCAACAAGAAAGCCTGATCGTTTTATTGTAAAATAATTTTATTAGAATAATATAAACTATATCTATCTATCTTATACTATTCTAATAAATATGATTTTACAATCAAAAGATCAGGCTTTCTTGTTGGGTTCTCCATTGTGTGGGTGGGTGCTGACACCTGGCATCAATGGCACCTTTCACTTTGATGGCAACCATTTCTTCTAGGAGTTCATTCCAACAGCAGCTGTCAGGAATTTCTTACCCAGATGTACCACCTGATAATCATGTTACAAATATATAACTTGTGCCAACTTTTTAATGTCTGGATAAGCCATTAGGTTGATTTGATGTTGGTACCTCCCAGCCACAAGGTACGCACCATTGAGCTAGTGCACTCAAGAATGAAACACGATAAATTAAGATAATCCAAAACCGATGTGTTTATTTTATATCTTCATGTGTGTTCCTGCCAGTAACTGTTTGTACATTTATATCAATGTATCTACAATAAAGAAACATGAGGGACTATTTCTTTTTTACAATTATGAAAGCCACAAATTATCTAAGTACAACAATAGTTGCTGACATCATCTGTGATGTGACGAGAGCCACTCAAATTCATTTCCCTGTATGTATTATTATTTTCTCAGAATAAAAAATGTTTCCTTAGGGGCTTTGCAATTATATAAAAAAAATTCAAACATACCCTCAAAATGTGATTGTGTGTGGGTGGGTGGATGAAAGTCCACTTGGATTATCACAAAAACAATTGGAAAAGTGTATTTTAAAGTTTTTTCCCGCCTTTCCATTGTCAATGCATGCCCAGTGCCTGCATTTTTATAAGGGGTGGGTGGGTGGGTGGGTGGGTGGGTGGGTGGGTGGGTGGGTATTTTATATTTACAAAGTCCATAATGGTTCAGCCAAATTTTTTATTTTTAGTCACATCCCATTTCACGTTTCATATCTACCAGTTCCAGGCACGACAGAGGAAGAATGTATTCAGCAGCCATGAAAGGTCGAAGGAAGTCAGCCATGTGTCTAAAGACTCGAACCTTGACAATATGTTAAATAACAGGCCAGGTGATGTGGTAAACACTCTTGTTCCCACGACAGCAGTGGAGACACTCCCACCCACGCACAGTGGCTAATTAGCAGCAGTGAAAGAAGGCTCTGTATTCTCAGAACAGCCACAAGAGCGCTGGGTACCTTGATGCAACATAATACTGTGTACAGTGGCACGACATGTATGCTACTGTACAGAATACATAATACTGTGTACAGTGGCATGACATGTATGCTACTGTACATAATACATAATACTGTGTACAGTGGCATGACATGTATGCTACTATACAGAATACATAATACTGTGTACAGTGGCATGACATGTATGCTACTGTACAGAATACATAATACTGTGTACAGTGGCATGACATGTATGCTACTGTACAGAATACATAATACTGTGTACAGTGGCATGACATGTATACTACTGTACAGAATGCATAATACTGTGTACAGTGGCATGACATGTATGCTACTGTACAGAAGACATAATACTGTGTACAGTGGCATGACATGTATGCTACTGTACAGAATACATAATACTGTGTACAGTGGCATGACATGTATGCTACTGTACAGAATACCTGACACTCAACCTGAAGCTACCAACCTGAGACATGTATTACAGCATGTATGTGTTATTGCTACCCTTCTCTATCTCTATATGTTATGAGCATGTCGCTCAATTATTTGACATATTATTCACATGGGGATGTCCACCGACAGATTTCTAGTCTAGATAATACACTAGGATAAGTGCATCATCACACCCAGAGAAGTGCAGTCAGAATGTACTAGGATTAATGCACCACCAGAGCTAGAGAAATTCAGTAACAATGTACTGAAAGTAGTTCATCATCACAACCAGATCAATGCATCATCAGACCCAGAGAGAAGTGCAGTCACAATACAATAAGATAAGTGCATCATCAAACCTAGAGGAATTCAGCTACAATGCATCAGAATAATTACATCATCAGACCGAGATAAGTGCAGTCATAATGCACTAGGTTTAGTGCACTATCAGACTTAGAGAAGTGCAGCCGTAATATACTAAGGTTAGTGCCTCATCAGACCTAGAGAAGTGCAGCCATAATGCACTAGGATTAGTGCACCATCAGACATAGATACAGCCACAATGGTCTACGGGTAGTCCCCATCAGACATAAAGGAGAGCAGCCACAATGCACTAGGATTAGTGCACCATCAGACATAGATACAGCCACAATGGTCTACGGGTAGTCCCCATCAGACATAAAGGAGAGCAGCTACAATGCACTAGGATTAGTACAATTTCAGAGCTAGAGAAATTCAGCAACAATGCACTACAAGTAGTGCATCATGAGACATAGAGAAATGCAGCCATAATGCAGTTGAGTGCACAGTTGAATGCACTATGAGACCTTGAGAAGGGTGGCCATGCTGTATGAGACCTTGAGAAGGGTGGCCATGCTGTATGAGACCTTGAGAAGGGTGGCCATGCTGTATGAGACCTTGAGAAGGGTGGCCATGCTGTATGAGACCTTGAGAAGGGTGGCCATGCTGTATGAGACCTTGAGAAGGGTGGCCATGCTGTACTTGCTACCCCCACAGTTCACACATGTGTATCATTTGATGTGATGCCAAGGTGTCCTTGGTATCTACACAGAGGCAAGTGTGTGACTTCGCCCAAGGCCACAAATTGGGACAGTGCAAGTCAGTATACAATCTCCAACAACTAGTACAGTGTATCTCCAAGTCCAAAAACTAGTAGATTTATCTCTGAGCCCTGTTTCATGAAGCATTCATACCATACGAAGGAAATTATGCAGACATTTGACATCGATCACGATTCACGCAACTCGGAACAATCCTAGAAAACGTGCATTAGAGTTGCTAACACTTGTACATAATTACGAACTCCTATTGTTCCGAGTTACGTCAAACGTCCACACATGTAATACCTCCATCCCTGTGGGAATCTAGATTTTTTTATGTACAAACCATCCCCGTAGGCCCCCGGACACCCCTACAAAATTCAGCCCCAAACATACAAAACTGACTGATATATGAAGGAACAGTACTTCATAGCATAGAGGAATCATGTCTCCCCAAAATAAAACACTTGTAAATTTAATAAAGATATAGCAAATATATACAAAAAATATCTGAATATTTCTTATACATACTCTGCATTGTATTGTTATTGCATTGTCACCACGGCATTACTCACTCAATAACACTGAACTGTACAAACAAACCTCCTGCATAAGGACACTGCCCTACAAATCCATGAGTTATATGTAGTAACAAGTTGGGCCCATAGAGACACTTTGAAGTTAGTTGGAGGTAGCACAGGAAGCGCTAGAGTATGTGAATTCTAAGACTCACTGGCAGCACACGGGCTGGCCGCACACGGGCTGGCCGCACACAGGCTGGCAGCACACGGGCTGGCAGCACATCTTGTTCATTCCAGTAATGGTGTATAAATAACCCTACATGTCAACAACAACTTTCGATCAGCCAGATTCTACGTACCGGTACCTAGATACTAGCTCCATCTGGTGACTAAAATAACACTAGTAGTCGTTAAATGCACAGACATTGCTCCAATGTTTATTAAAACTATAATAATGCTGTAGATGATTGTAGTACAAAGGTATCAGATTTGTTTATATAAGCACGATAAATATTGGGTTTATATATATATATATATATAATGTCTATACAGCTATCGGATGTGTTTATGTAAGTGGGGTTGTATTAGTACATAGCTATTGGGTTTGTGTCTATACAGCTATCGGATGTGTTTATGTAAGTGGGGTTGTATTAGTACATAGCTATTGGGTTTGTGTCTATACAGCTATCGGATGTGTTTATGTAAGTGGGGTTATATTAGTACATAGCTATTGGGTTTGTCCATATAAGTGTGGTACATAACTATTGGGTTTATTTATATAAGTTTATATAAATGTGTTACACAGGTATTGGGTATGTTTATATAAGTGTGGTATATAGCTATGTGATTTGTTTATATAAGTGGGGTACATAGCTACTGGTTTTGTTTATATAAGCATAGCACAAAGATATTGGGTTTGTTTATATAAATGTGGTACATAGCTATTGGGTTTGTTGCGGATGAATTTGTTTTGGTAATTCTGAGCAGCATTAATGTACAAAAGAAGCCTAAGTTATATATAACTTCCAGACATTGAAGGAACATTTACACATGCACTTGCTTCCCCCAGTACTCCCACAGGTTTTTCACACATAAAACAGCCAAGTATATCTGTCAAAGGAGGGCACCTGTACTAGAAATACCCAGCTTCAAAACATTCCCAAATCAAACAGTTTCCAGAGGTCACTATATGCTTGGCAGATATAGTTTCTGTAGTTTAACTGAAAGTATGGCAAACACCACCCACATAGCAAGGCAAACACCACCCACATAGCAATGGGACCCTGGCAAATATGCAAAATTATTTTAGAATAGCACATTATGTGTGCAACACAAAGCTGGGGGGGCTCAATCAGAAGGAGGATATTGAGTAAAGACAGTTTGGGAATCCCTGTAGTAGACCAGTTCATGCATCTACAATGAACCCAAATGTAAAATAGTGACCCAACCCCAGCGGCTGCCTCCAAGGCATCTACACAGTGGCCATCTGTGGGACAATCCCAGAACTACTCTCAATTGGGTAACACTTTGCCAGCCAGCTAGTGTACAGTTCTACTCTCTAGCATTGTAAAGCAAGGTGAATGCCCCTTGCTTGTTATGAATATTGTAACACCAGACATCTCAACACTACACAATTCAACAGAACAATTCAGGAACTATTGCCTAAATAATCAATGAAAATAGCCACAATATTATTAGTTTTGTGTCTAACTCTCGTGGACAAAGGCTTGGAATGTGCTGTGTATGATAACAATTACTTGTTTTACATTTATATTGAAAGAAAAGGTGTAATTGTTCGGAATTGAATTGTTCTCAATTCTGTCAGAGTCAACCCTGAATGCATGCGTACGTTGCAATGATTCCTGCTCAACCAGGTTTATAAAACATATTCAAATTTCAGAAACAGTAAGGATTTCAATAAAAAGGGATAAGAACAATGGTAAAGCTGCATATGGCAAACAATTCAGACTGGGAAATAAAACAAAGGCACTGTCAAGTATAATTGCCAATAATACTTGGGTGTGCGCCATGGCCAACTCTGCTGTAAATGTTAATGAATACACTGTGTGACCTAGAAGCAGACGGCATCGCTGTTTAACTCCCTCACTGGTAAATAGGAAGTCTGTCTGTCACTGCGAGCCAGGCGGCTGCAAGCCAATAGAGACACGCATCTGGTTCACAATATTTTATTGATTTCTGTACGGATGTTACTGCACAGCAACAGTGCTCGACTGTCTATAATTCAGCATGTACGTATACATGCATGTGTGTACACACACGTGTGTGTACACGCATGTGTGTTGGTGGACAGGTGGGTGTGTAGGTGCATACATGTATGTGGGTGCATTTTACGGTGATATCCTTTCACATGTATATATATATAAATAAATAAATATATGTATATATATCTACGTTTTTAATAATTGGGTAGCAGTATGTGCTGTAAAATTCTCCTACTCTGCCTGTTTCTTGTAGCTTTGTCATAAATAGAGCTTAGCACACTCACACGTCAATCTAACGTGCTCAAACTTCAAGCCATTGAATGCATCATGAATTTTTTTATGTGATGCTATCATTTTAAATACACCGTATTCACATTTACACACTTACAATGCCAACACACACCTGTCTATAACAATCTCCGATAACGGACACACCTGTCTGTAACAGACAATATCTGATGACATATTGACACACATATCTAACACATAACTGTATATAAAACATGCCTATAAGAAACATTCTCTGATAACAGACACACATTGCTAACACACACCTGTCTATTACATGACAATAAAAGATAACACACACATTTACACACTTCCAATCCCAACACACACCTGTCTATAACAGACGAATCCTGTATATGCACAGGTTTTATCATCCTGCATTAGGTCCAGCCAGTGTCCTTATGTAGTCATACATTCCAGTAGCAACCAGCCGCTCACATTTTCCCCACACTCGCGGCAATGGTACAGTGTGACTAGCCGTGGTGCACTGTGAATAGCTGTGGTGCACTGTGAATAGCTGGCAAGAAACAGCCCTAACCCTGACAACCATTTACATGTAAGAGCAAGACTAAGTAGCCCCTTGAGGCCAGTACCCTGTGGTTGGGGAGAGAACAGGAAGAGAGGTAAATCCCCACAGGGCCATCCTAGTGGGAAACAAGGGATCCCCAGCTGATATGTTTCAATGTGCCACAAGACCTGACCACAGGCAGATTCAGTGAGGAGGGAATAGTTTTGCATCAGTTAGCTTCAGGTGAATGCACTGTGTACACGTGTAAATGCAGATCAACATGTGCATAGCACGTGGTAGGTGCATATTATGTGTATGTGGGTGTTTATGCGCACATGTATGCATGAATGTGCATGTGTATGCATGTGTATGTGCATCCATGAATGTGCATATGTACGTGCATGTTTCAAATGGGGAGTCTTCCATAACTGCACTATTTTCCAGGTTCAAAATCAACTGTACTTTATTTACAGTTCGTTGACATTTATTTTCCCAGTTCAGTACAATTGCACTATCTATGGACATATTTTCCCAGTTCAGTGACAATTTTACTTACTTTTATGTTTTGCCCAGTTCAATGACAACATTATTTCCTCCCCCCCACGTTCCGTGACAGAAGTAACAACATTTGACCAATTCAGTTGAGTCAGCTGGCCAGTGACTGACCTGAAAGGCAACTATCGATCACCGCTGTAATTCAGTTGATGCAGCCAACCACTGCTAGATAAGACTCACTCCTATGTGATCGGCTTCCACAGTGACACACAACTAGCATTGTCACTAACAAATGTCACCAACGACACTAACAGACAGTCATTTCTGTGTCATCAACCTGACAGATCTGATTAAAAGTGATGCTGTTATTTACTATGGCAACAGTGTATGTTTGTTTACAATGACAACAGCAACAGCAGCTAGTACAATAGTCATTATGCAGATTCACTTAGCATGGTCACTGGAGACATTGCATGGCATCAAATGACAACATTGTGAGCAGGACAATGCCATCAGACACATGCAGGGAAGAAGCAATTCTCTTCTCTGAATATATTCATCAGGTTGACTGACATATTAAAGGCACAAAGTCAGATGGTTTTTATCACAAAGTCATGTTATGTAATATAAACTATAAAAATATTATCTAGTCAAACATCTTGACTACACACAAACACACACACAAATTTGCATTGCATTACCTCTTATGTAGGTATAAAACTTCAGCCCTAACTATCATAGAGTGCTGATTTTGGTCGTAAAAAAAAAACACGTTTTAGTGATTATCTCTATTACTTTTCACCCAAAATAAGTACCCTCAGATTCTTATATAATTTTATATAGCAATTAAGGTACTCGTAATAGTATCTACAAGTTTCATTCAGAAAATGTTATCAGTGGTTGATAAATGTTGGTAATTACTTGATGTTTAACCTAACTAGTCTCAATTGAGACAAATCAAATTCATTTTGCACAAAATCAAACCTACCTAGTACTTGTTTTCCTCATCATTTTTCATGTTGTTATCACATACACACCCCTTGTTATTATCAAGTACACACTCCCTTGTTGTTATCACGTACACACCCCTTGTTGTTATCATGTATACACTCCCTTGTTGTTATCACGTACACACTCCCTTGTTATTATCAAGTACACACTTTCTTGTTGTTATCACGTACACACTCCCTTGTTGTTATCACGTACATACTCCCTTGTTGTTATCATGTATACACTCCCTTGTTGTTATCACGTACACACTCCCTTGTTGTTATCACGTACACACTTTCTTGTTGTTATCATGTATACACTCCCTTGTTGTTATCACGTACACACTCCCTTGTTGTTATCACGTACACACTTTCTTGCTGTTATCACGTACACACTCCCTTGTTGTTATCACGTACACACTCCCTTGTTGTTATCACGTACACACTCCCTTGTTATTATCAAGTACACACTCCCTTGTTGTTATCACGTACACACTCCCTTGTTATTATCAAGTACACACTCCCTTGTTGTTATCACGTACACACTCCCTTGTTGTTATCACGTACACACTCCCTTGTTATTATCAAGTACACACTCCCTTGTTGTTATCACGTACACACTCCCTTGTTGTTATCACGTACACACTCCCTTGTTGTTATCACGTACACACTCCCTTGTTGTTATCACGTACACACTTTCTTGCTGTTATCAAGTACACACTCCCTTGTTGTTATCATATTATACACACTACCTTGTTGTTATCACGTACACTCCCTTGTTGTTATTATGTACACACTCCCTTGTTGTTATCACGTACATACTCCCTTGTTGTTATCATGTATACACTCCCTTGTTGTTATCACGTACACACTCCCTTGTTGTTATCACGTACACACTCCCTTGTTGTTATCACGTACACACTCCCTTGGTGTTATCACGTACACACCCCTTGGTGTTACCACGTACACACTCCCTTGTTGTTATCATGTACACACTCCCTTGTTGTTATCACGTACACACTTTCTTGCTGTTATCAAGTACACACTCCCTTGTTGTTATCATATTATACACACTACCTTGTTGTTATCACGTACACTCCCTTGTTGTTATTATGTACACACTCCCTTGTTGTTATCACATACACACTACCTTGCTGTTATCATGTACACACTCCCTTGCTGTTATCACATACACACTACCTTGTTGTTATCACATACACACTACCTTGGTGTTCTCCTCTTTGTGCCTGAAGTGAGTTATCCTTGGATTGATGAGATATTAAAGAACCTACATATCAGCTACATATGTAAATCAGTTAGCTCTTTGAATGAAATCTGACAGCCTTGTGAAACACAGTTGAAGGCTGTACATAGTAAATAAACCACCCTGGATTGTATGAGGGGATTGATCCTTATTTACAAGAACTCACGTTCATTTCTGTCATTATGACAAAATATAAAATTCTATCGTGCTCAGAAACCCGAGCTCAGAGGCGCATCAAAACAAAAGGGCAATCTTGAAATTGGTATACAATACTAAAGTTGTCAAAAAATGGATGAACACGCTAGGCTGATGAGCTAGGGTGTAAGTTCAATAGATCATTCTTCCGATGACAGTGAAATGTTATTATGTTTCCTGCTGACCTAACACTAACAGCAAACTACTTTCTTGTTTGTGGTTATGGTGGACTATATCAATTCCTGATGAATAGTGATAACAACAGTATCAATTCCTGATGAATAGTGATAACAACAATGTATTAAATACTGACAAATAGCGATAACAACAGTGTATTAATTCATGATGAATAGCGATAACAACAGTGTATTAATTCCTGATGAATAGTGATAACAACTGTGAATTAAATTCTGATGAATAGCGATAACAACTGTGAATTAAATCCTGATGAACAGCGATAACAACTGTGTATTAATTCCTGACGAATTGCGATAACAACTATGAATTAAATCCTGGCAAATAGAGATAACATTAGTGTATTAATTCCTGATGAATAGTGATAACAACGGTATATCAATTCCTGATAAATAGCGATAACAAGAGTGGTGATGAGACCAACCTCCTTCAGTAATCACAATGACATCATTCCAAGCCAACTGTCGTCACAACCAGACACCGAAGGAGATGCTATATTGTTCACACCTGCCACTACATGCCTATCACGAGACCATCCACCAGTAGCAACAGGTACTTGTTTCTCGCCATTAGCCGTGGTTGTAACACGGGACAAGCAAACAACTGCTGCGTCGTAAGAACCCCAGTCGATCGCACGTACTTACCAGTGAATACGATGATTTGCTGTAGAGCAATTTATCCCGAGAATTTGTTTGTGTGGATGTCACCATGGCAATGGGTGCTACAGGCATCTACCTGCACCGGACTCAGCCCTCCCTTCAGACACACATCCGATCAGTCTGACCAGCTTGACCACATCCGTGTTTCCGTGACGATCAACGATGAACAAGACATGTTGAACTGAGAGCAAGCAAGTTGAATGTGGTGACTGGGTGCTCGTGATGTCGAGGCTTCGAGTGTTAATGTTATGCCGGCCTGACATGCCACATGACAGCGTGCTGCTACGCGTATTGATCCTACAACTACAGCCCCTCTGTACTGCCTCTGTCAGCCGCATCTCATGCATACATCTTCACCTCGACAGAATCAATCATAGCACTAGTCGGCGTAATATCTCGCCAGATAATAACACATTGTTTTCACTGACGACGCATAACAATGCAGATATACATCAATTTCAAGAAATACATCTAAAAATTCTAAACATTAACATGTTGTGTGCGTTGTTTAATGCTTTGTTTTAACGGTTATGTATCACATAAATAGTGTTCGCACGCTCACGGAAACATGCTATGTTAGAGACATGAAATATTTACAGCATGCATTGTACAGGCCTCATCTCTATTAGTTTCTTTATTCTCTACTGTCATGCTTCACTAAGCACATATGTCCATCATTCACTGATGAATCCAGCATCAGCAACATCAGGAAGATGGATTTCACTGTGGTACACCTGTTGATGTTGATTGATGATTACACCTTTTAGTACACCTTTTATTGTGTCGTGCATGTTGACTATGGCTACACCAGACTGCATCACGCAGCCAATAAGACTATCAGAGACCTCAACTAAATTATGGTTCGCTGAGACTAGCAGAGACCATGGCTTGTTGTCAATGAAACTATCAAAGACCCATACCTAATTTAGGCTGGCAACCTGTGAGTCTATTAGAGGTACTACAAAACTGTGACTTGCAGCAAATGAGACAATCAAAGAGATCCTTAAAAAAACTATGACTGGCAGCCAATGAGACTATCAAAGAGACCCTCATTAAACGTTGACTGGCAGCCAATGAGACTATCAAAGAGACCCTTATAGAAATGTGACTAGCAGCCATTGAGACCGAGACTGTCAGAGACCCCATCAAAATATGACTGACAGCCAATGACACTATCAAAGGGACCTCCATTAAACTTTGACTGGCAACCAATGAGACTATTAAAGAAACCCCTATCAAAATGTGGCTGACAGCCATTGAGACTATCAGAGACCCTAACAAACTGTGACTGACAGCCAATTAGACTATCAGACACATCTACAAAAATATGGTTGACAGTCCATGCCACTATCAGAAACAACAGTACACATAAAATAAGACTGATGGTTAACTTAGCAAACATATTCTAAGCGATAACTGGATCTTATGTTTCAATGACTCCGCAAGTAGTACTTATCTAACCAGATACGATGTTGGGTAAAGACTGAATACTTGCATTTTGACATATCTGTTTAATCTCACCTTGAACATCACATTTGCGAAGACAGTGACAACCGCAGTACAAAGGACTATAGATGGCACCATACTAAGCAGGAGATGCTGCCATGGTCTTACAGTCCAATGTAAATTATGACAACAAGCAGACACACACAGAGAAGTACTTTGTTGATATCAGCTCATCCTATTTATACAGTAAATAGATCGGTCACAATTCGGTGTTCACACTTACGGTGACACTAAGTATGGCATAAAGCAAGATAATAGCCAACAAGGGACTGCACTGTCTTAACAGGTGCCCTGACAGATGGCTTTGTGCCATCAAAGGCAATACAACTGATATAGGATTCATGGGGATTTCAATTACCTGACATACGCTTTCCATACCTGTTTTTGTCATATTATTCTTAATATACTATATCAATGACTTGGGCGATAATATAACAAGCAACGTACTGAAATTTTAGGATGACAAAATTTAAGTGTTTAGAAAGATTAACAATGATGGTGATAAACAACATTTACAAAACGATCTAGACAAATTAGTTAAATTGTCTGAAAAATGGCAGATGTTATTCAATTTTGGGAAATGTATATGCCTACATGCAGGACACGGGAACTTGGATGTAAACTATAAAATGGGAGATACTGTTCTAGGTACTACAGTAGTACCTGCCTTCAACGGACACTTCTGTATCCAAGCAAAAGTGTCCCTACACAGCAGGTGTCCCATTATCGGTGGGACAGGCATGTTGGAGTGGAGGGTTCAGTACTACACATATATGGTAGACATATGTGCGGATGACAGATGTTATCAATTAACTTAATAATACATAAATAAGTTGTACAGTAAGGATATAACTGAGGTACCTATACTACAAATAAGGTGCGTTATGTGTTCCCATGTCTGCCACCAGGGAGCTACTAAACAACAGCGACCGCCGCCCGCTGCACCAAGTCCACGAACATTGTCAAAGCCACTGTGTGCTTGCAGTACTGACTTATACGTCAATATGCAGTTTACAGAGCTTATTAAACGAGTCAACTAGCATCAACGTGTATTATTTTTAAATGTCACCCTGATTAACTGAATAAAATACATGTATGTATACCGTTATGGAATGACGATGTACTGAACTAATAAGGCCTACGAATCGAAAATAATAACCTGGATTTGAGCAGCCGAAAAACGTATATGAGTTGACACATGCAGTATGTTAGCTGATTAAACATACAAAATGACAATAGGCAGAATTAATAATCGTTTCACCTCGATTTTCAGCTGATCTCGACCGAAGCATAAATTTATGACGCACCACTTAGCATCGATTCTTCATTTCATATGCAGATGACGATTTTGTATTTTCGCGCACCGGTAGCGCCTTGGGTTTGGCATTTGGCATGTTGGTTTCGCATCGTTTAGATTAGAAGCATGCCATTTCACCCCAGTGTCATATTAGTATTGCATACTAAATTGCATTTAAGACTGTTTATCTGATTCATATGCGAAGCGTATTTGTGAATCTCGATTGCAATTTCAAACCGCCTAAGCGAAGCTAACATCAGCAATTGATGTCCGCGGCAGCGTCAAACAAACAACACGTTGACACTCGTTCATTGACATTGTTCACCTGTTTCTTGAGAATTGTCAAAGCAATTCTAAGTAAGTTTAACCAGGCCCATTTGGCATTCCACCCGGCGGCAAAAAATCGGGGTCCACGACCAACAACCTTATATCTGAATCCGCGAATCCGTGATTTAACATTGTTTTTCCCACTAGAAACGGTGCTGTTTGTCCATCGCCATTTTGGAAATAAAATATTTCGAGAAAAAATCACGAAAATAATTATTACTGTCCGCCTTAGCCGGGACAGAAAACCAAAATATCCTGTCCGCTGTCCGCGTTAACCAGGTGTCCCCTCATCAGAGGGACATTAACACGGTAAAACAGTCCATACATATGCTAGGTCATATGCTAGGTCATATGCTAGGTCATATGCTAGGTTCATGCTAACCATTCATTCACCAATAGGTATAAAATATTAAGTTTGTTTTTAAAAAATGGAAACCTTTTGCTAATTTGGCTGGGAAAAGGTCGGCTAAAAAAAATCACATTAGCCAAATGACTAAACAATAAATCGGCTAAGAAAATTCACATTAGCCAAATGACTAAACAATAAAATATGTTAAGAGTGAGCCCAGAGATGGAAACATAAAACCTAATGAGCCAATGTTTGGGTGATTGATTGCAAAGTTTTGATCACAATTACTGCATTCCAGACTTTTATTGCAACTGTTAAAAAATAGTGATCACAATTTTGATGATTGCAGAATTTTTTTGTAAACAACACCCCTACCTTGTAGACCAAGTGGTCAAACACCCCTACCCTGGTAGACCACGTGGTCAAACACCCTATCTTGTAGGCCAAGTGGTCAAACACCCTATCTTGTAGACCACGTCGTCAAACACCACTACCTTGTAGACCAAGTTGTCAAACACCCCTACCTTGTAGACCAAGTGGTCAAACACCCTACCTTGTAGACCAAGTGATCAAACACCCTACCTTACAGACCAAGTTGTCAAACACCCCTACCTTGTAGACCAAGTGGTCAAACACCACTACCTTGTAGACCAAGTGGTCAAACACCCTACATTATAGACCAAGTGGTCAAACACCCTACCTTGTAGACCAAGTGGTCAAACAGCAATTCCCGTATTGATGCATCTACAGCTGAATGTAGATAGATGGACAGGTTTACATCACCAACAAGCATATATCATATAGCTAAACAATCTGATAAATGCCCTCTTGGCATTCGCACGTTTTCTATTTATTTTCTACACATACTTCTTAGAATGCACAGTTATCTCATTCTTGTTATCTGGTTTCCAATCAGTGTAAAGGAATAGCCATTTATTACCACAAAGTAGAAATGTTGGTACATCATGTTGAGTTTGACAGCCAAGTGTACATGTATTTCATTAAAATGTAGATGTATAACAAGGATTATCTACCACTGGCTGATGCCAACTTTATGCATGAATATTGCGTCATAATGACGGAATCCAGATGTGTTGTAATTATCCAGAAATTAGATCAATGTTACCCTTTGCATTACTGATGGCTGTCCCTACAAATTGTGTGTCTAATAATACGCACATTTTGTACTATGGTTAGCATTACAGCTAAAAACAAGCAAATCGTATACGTATAAGAGTTGCATAATGGCCACAGCCAATGTTTCCTGATGTCAATGCAAAGATCATGATGCTTAGTGATGCGAGTAGCCAGTGCTAGGCATAGCTCACAGCCTAGATTTGCATCAAATCCTTGCATTCCCACCAAGTACATGTTCATGTCATTGTCTTAACTGGGTGCATCAGGATAGCGGCTAGAATGCCGGAATCCTCTTGCTGCCATTTAAAAAAAATTGGCAATTCAATTCTTCCCACGTTGCCATCGTTCACTCAGCTGTATAAGTGAATACCTGGCTACAGACAGAAGTGGAGATGTGAACGAATAGTCTTCGTGCAGTGTTTGCAGCATGGTTGAATACTTCCTAGAGAAGTTGAGATGGCGTTGGAATGAACAGGTCTGCCAGGGGGTGAAGTGTAAAGCACACTGAACAGTCCCAAGGACTGGACAGTGCGTGCTATATAAGAATGTATCTTTTAATATTATTCTTTTAATAAGCCTTGGATTTTGTCCTGGCTAACATGTTTGACTTATCTAATATTTCTGAGCATCTGTCTGATTATTCTAAGGTAATTATATTATGATTAAAACAACATATATTTATATCGGCCGGGTAGGTTCATCAACAGTACACCTACTAGCAGACCTTGTCATGTACTGTAATATGCTTAATATCTTGTGGCTAGCTGAACATTCTTGCCACCATTATTGTGGTACCACTTGAGTTTCTAACTCAAAATACCTTCAAATATGCCAAACAGGACCAATAAATAAACTACAATATCACACCAAAGCAAGAATATGATGAATTCATCATGCTCTCATAAGGTTTTCAACAACTATCTTCCAAATGAATGCCATTATGCAGAACATCCCGTGCTGCCATCCAGTGATTGGCATGCTTGTTAAAATAGTACCATCCGTTGCTGCCACCTGGGGACCACTTCACACATTACTGCACCTGAGGTAGCCATCACTAGGACGCCCAGGAGCACCATAACAGTTGTTTGTCAGTACTCGCCAGCACCAGTGCTGTTACACTGACACATTCAACCAAGGGTTAATGATGAAATTACCCAATTTAGCAGCTTCACACCCACTTAGTATGCCACACCTATAAGATGATTATTAAACAGCACCAACCCTGTCCCAGTTCAGAAGAAAGTTCAACTTGGGAGAACAATCATAGCTTGTACCCACTGAGCAAAACTGGCCACCTCACCGAATTGGCCATCAACACATTGAAGTATCAACTCAATTATGAGCTGCCGCCCAGTCCTGCTGACAAATTGCATGTGGGTGTATGCTCCGGTTGCTAGACTCCACCACTGTGGCCCAAGTTTACTTGATGACTCACAGATTATAATACTCACACAGCAGGTGTTTAACCAGGAAGACCTCATAATATTTTTTAACAAATGCAGTGATCTACTGATATAGGAAAACATGAGGGAGTTAGGGACTCTGGCTAAAGACAAGACATAGTGGTGAAAGGTGAAGACCTGATTGCAGCTGTAGGGTGCATTCTTACTGCTACAGCTGTAGGGCGCATTCTAACTGCTACAGCTGTAGGGCGCATTCTTACTGCTACAGCTGTAGGGCGCATTCTTACTGCTACAGGTGTAGGGCGCATTCTTACGTCTACAGCTGTAAGGCGCATTCTTACTGCTACAGCTGTAGGGCGCATTCTTACTGCTACAGCTATAGGGCGCATTCTTACTGCTACAGCTGTAGGGTGTATTCTTACTGCTACAGCTGTAGGGTGCATTCTTACCGCTACAGCTGTAGGATGTATTCTTACCGCTACAGCTGTAGAGTACTTTCTTACCGCTACAACTGTAGAGTGCATTCTTACAGCTATAGCTGTAGGGTGTATTCTTACTGCTACAGCTGCAGGGCGCATTCTTACTGCTACAGCTGTAGAGTGCATTCTTACCGCTACAGCTGTAGAGTGCATTCTTACCGCTACAGCTGTAGGGTGTATTCTTACCGCTACAGCTGTAGGGTGTATTCTTACCGCTACAGCTGTAGGATGTATTCTTACTGCTATAGCTGTAGGGTATAGTCTTACCTCTACTGCTGTAGGGTGTATTCTTACCGCTACAGCTGTAGGGTGTATTCTTACCGCTACAGCTGTAGGGTGTATTCTTACCGCTACAGCTGTAGGATGTATTCTTACTGCTATAGCTGTAGGGTATAGTCTTACCTCTACTGCTGTAGGGTGTACTCTTACTGCTACAGCTGTAGGGTGTACTCTTACTGCCATAGCTGTAGGGTGTGTTCTTACTGTTACAGCTGTAGGGTGCATTCTTACTGCTACAGCTGTAGGGTGTATTCTTACTGCTACAGCTGTAGAGTGTAGTCTTACCGCTACAGCTGTAGGGTGTATTCTTACCGCTACAGCTGTAGGATGTATTCTTACTGCTATAGCTGTAGGGTATAGTCTTACCTCTACTGCTGTAGGGTGTATTCTTACTGCCACAGCTGTAGGGTGTGTTCTTACTGTTACAGCTGTAGGGTGTATTCTTACTGCTACAGCTGTAGGGTGTATTCTTACTGCTACAGCTGCTGAATACAGTAGAAGACAGACAGACTGTCTGCAGACAGACAGGAAACTAATTTAATGTTTTTCCAAAAGGTGTTCTGCAAACACAACCAATGCATCAATTATAGATTAACTGAGTAAGGTAATATATATATATCCTTTTAAAATCCAACATTTACTGAATTTTTTACAATAATTTGATCTGCCTCCTATAGTTCATAATGTTCAAATGACTTGTGTATCTGGATAATAAATTACTTATTTTATACTGGCATTATTTTCTAAGGCTCAGAGCAACTTCTTTTCAAGCTCCTTCAAGAGTTAGACAGTGCCAACTTCTGGATGAAATCCAGGATTTCCTGATTCAGAGAAACTACACATACATGTGCGTATCACGTGTTAAGCCTTGTTGATACGTCGATGGCATCTGTGCAGGAGGCAAGTATAGGAGCCAAATGGGGCAGGAACAGCTACATGACTTATGTCGCTAACAGCTGGGCTCTGCTTAGAAGCTGCAGGAGGAATACGTGAATCCACCGTGACATATGGATCCACACTTGGGCTATCTCAATCTCACGTATATAGCAATAATGCTGACCAAATATGGTCTCTGTCAGTGGAAATGACTATTGTAAGCATCACACTAATTATTTGTTCTTGTTCAATTGCATATGAAACGGTCATTGTGAAATGGTATGAAACTGTTCACTGACAATTCTGAGTATTTGTCATTTCCACCAAAAAACTTGTTGACAACAATGTGACTCTCCACTGACTCAAGTGATAACCCAATAACCCACTGGCCATCCAACTATCCATTTTCCACCTTCCTGTCCACCAACCATTTCTCCTTTACATAACCCTCCCTCGTGTCCACCAACCCTCTCTCCCACCTACCCACCAACTCTCAATCCTGTCCACCAATCCTCCCTTTGTCCACCACCCCTACCCTTCCACCAACCCTCCCCCTCCACCAACCCTCCCTCTGTTCACCCTCCCTCCCCTGTCCACCCTCCCTCCCCCTCCACCCTCCCTCCCCAGTCCACCCTCCCTCCACCAGTCCACCCTCCCTCCCCCAGTCCACCCTCCCTCCCCTCCACCTTCCCTCCCCCATCCACCTTCCCTCCCCTCCACCTTCCCTCCATGCCAGTCCTCCCACCCACTTGCCATGTACAACACTATCTGTGCCACTACAGCTGCTGCTAGCACTACAGCAGATGACTTGGCTGGCAACACAGTGTATTATTCATTAGGCTTAAGCCAGTCCCCACCAGACAAACTTCATTAGCAACACAGCCCTTGGGTACTGCAGGCAACAGTGTGTCCATGTGCACAGCTGAAATTGCACATTGTCATCCATGTATGAGTATTCTCGGCACACAATGGCAAAATCGCAATGCGATATGATATTTTAGGAATCAAACATACTGGCTATTTGATGACGTATCATCATCAAACAGGCAATGTAATTGTCTGAAAATATAAAGCCCCTGCAGGTACTTGCCATAACACGCTTAACTGATCCATGACACCCTTCATGTCTACTTCATTTTTAAAGGGTGCGTAAACAATGATCTTCTATATGGGAAAAACACACTCTTTAGAAACATGTCACGAACAATGTTGTACGTTAGGTAAATGATTTATGGATCCATGTTTTTTCTTTTTAATAAATTTTATTAACCCAGTCCCAAAAATATGTTTTGCAACAAATCCTGCGATCATACTTTGATTAAGACATTGAACATACATGGAATTAGGCTGCGATGTAGGGCCAAATGTCATGCCTAATAGCCGGTACCTGGAATAGCATGTTTTTGATTATTAGATGGCAGAAAGAAAAATCGTTGCTAATCGTGCAATCGCGCGACACGCAATAAAAGTTTAACAATATAGGCTCAGCATTACATAGAAAGCAGACACTATACGATATGTTGATGTAATACAGTTACATTTGCTGGTTTGCATTGATGGATTTTTTCTAAGAAACAAATATTTGTTTAATACATGGCATCATATCAGTGAATAATATTCAAAGAACTGTACAATGCACATTTTGTTCTGCAATAAGCTGTTTATGTAGCGTTTGGCAATTTGCAGGTCACTATTCCAGAAGTTAAGACGTGGTGTGAGAGCTGGTTATTTGGCAACCTAAGCTTGGACACAGAAGGCAGTATAACCATACCAAACATATACAAAACGACTTGCGTGTGAATTCAGGATAACAGTTCCTGAACCTGAAAAGGCTATATAGGACAGACACCTATGAAGGTGTATGGTGTATGCAGGACGGGCACCCATGGAGGTGTATCGTGTATGCAGGATGGGCACCCATGGAGGTGTATCGCGTATGCAGGACGGGCACCCATGGAGGTGTATAGTGAACATATAGAGAAAAAATAATAAACACTGTATTTGATCTAATAAGCATACGATATGGTTGAAAAAAAATTGGGCCAAAGAAAAAAATGTAAACGAATCTAGTCTTATCAACGTACAAAAAAAATTGGTTCTCTAGAACAGGGGTTCCAAAACTGCGGTCCGCAGCCACCAGGTGGTCCGCAGGATGGTTTGAGGTGGTCCCAAGGGACAACGCAATGTCCAAGTTAATTGTGTGTAAAAAAAATTTTATCAATCATTTTTTAAATACAGTGGGACTCAGTGGCTTTGGCAGCCCCATGGGTGGGCCTGGAAAAAAAAAGTTTGGGAATCCCTGCTCTAGACGATAAGGCAACTGTTTAACACTACTGGTGTCATTTGGTTACTAGTGTTGAACACCTAACACCAGATGGCGACACTTTTCAGTTGTTCCACAATAGTCAAATTACAATTGCTATGCATCCTGCTGATTAAAAAAGGGGTGTACGCTAATTAGGGCATGTACGCTTAATAGGTTGTATATATGGTACTTGATAAATGCATCCAAACCATTCAAAGAGTGATTGTTCAAAATGAACAATATAACATAGGAGAGGTTGAACCAAGCACCAGGTATGGCTGCTCTGTCTCTGTTTTAAAATAATATATGTTTCACTGAAAGCTAAATTCTAAGATTTCTTTATTCTGATGCTTAGATAATATCATCATAGCAAAGTTTATGAATTTAAAACCACATTTAGTGATTTACTGCAAGAACATTTCTGTACAAGAAAAATCAAAATTAATGTAATTGATTGATGGGTTTGATAATCCTTGGTAAGTTAGATACCACTCTTGGTGGCTACTGGCCACATGATAATCCTTGGTAAGTTAGATACCACTCTTGGTGGCTACTGGCCACATGATAATCCTTGGTAAGTTAGATACCACTCTTGGTGGCTACTGGCCACATGATAATCCTTGGTAAGTTAGATACCACTCTTGGTGGCTACTGGCCACATGATAATCCTTGGTAAGTTAGATACCACTCTTGGTGGCTACTGGCCACATGATAATCCTTGGTAAGTTAGATACCACTCTTGATGGCTACTGGCCACATGCGTTATTTTAAAACATGGTTTTGCAAAAATAACAAATATTTGATTTAATTGAGCTCATTTAAGAAAACCATTCTCAGCTTATTTCCAACAAATTGAAAGCATAACTTGATCACTTGGACGATAATAAATAACAAGCAACATACTGATATTTGCAGATGACACAAAAGTGTTTAGAAAGGCTAACAATGATTGTGATAAAAAACATTTACAAAATAGACAAATTAGTTAAATGGTCTTAAATATGGCAGATGTTACTCAATTTTGGGAAATGTAAATGCCTACATATAGGACACAGGAACTTGGATGTAAACTATAAAATGAGAAATTGTCACGATTTTTAAGGTTGTAAACGGTAAGTTCGTTAGTCTAAGGGTAACAATAAATAGCGGTGGATGAGCCGACGTGACTTACTTCTCTTTTGGGTTCCAATTATGTGTACAATAACCAATGACTATGGCAAATATGTCTGTTTAATATAAGAGACAAGAACACACACACACACACACACACACACACACACATATATAGTTCGCACAAGATAATATGTGTGAACAATGTCAACAATTATAGAGGATAACAAGTATACCAGTTAATATATTAATGACCTCTGACATCATGACATAATGACAACAGTTAAAATTGGGACTATCTAAATCACAAGTTAGAATAATAACATTTTCAGTCTTACCGGAAATAGAGTTCAAATGTTTCCAAAGTTCCAATCGTGAATACTAATTACTTTTCACACATCCTGTCCTTGGATATGGTTTAAACTAATGCCTAACATTGACTCCTTCCCTGGGTCGTCACAGGGGATAAAACTAACACGTTGCACAAGACACTTTGACGATCATCGGTGTAAAGGAATTGGATACACAGAAGAACACTTTAACGATGGTTGACGAGACAAATGAGATGAATACATAGAAGAATGCTTCAACGATGATGATCAGTTCACACAGATGTAGAGAAGAACGCCTCAACGAAGGTGGCTATCGACACGAGTCATGCAGATATTAGGGATGAGCACTTTGACGATGATCATCGATGCAGGTCACACAGTTGTTGAGAGGAAGGCTTTCACGAAGGAGGTCATCGACGCAAGTCGCACAGAATAAAAGGATGAGCACTTCCACGACGGTCGTCGATATGAGATAGATGAAAATTGTTGGACTCTCGATAAGCCAATGGCTTCCTTGTCCATTTGTCATCGGGGCCTTTGGCTTGGATGACAATCTTGTTAAATCTTATTAAATATTTTCAAATGAAGCTAATTCTTCAATGTGAAATATTACAACAAAACGTTCTAAGTCTAGCTGAGTTTCTAAATACTAAAAAATAGTCTTCCGCCTGTCAGTAATCTCTGTCTCCAGACAGAAACTGGTGCTGTTCACTTTCTGATACTGGGACAAACCTGATACACGTCTAGATAAAGACTGTTGGGTGCATGTAATTAGTTGACCCCTCCATCATTCAGGATGCCCTTATTCTCATAGTGCTGACATTGCCATTAGCGAATAACAGTGCACTAAGTTTCCTGCTGCGGAAGGGGGCCAAGGTTGCCCGGGTATCAGTCAATTGGTCAATTATAACATGTCAGACCAGCTCATGTAATTGACATTAAGCAGACCAAAATTCATTGTGAGTGTATTCATTCATACTATTATCATTATTAATGTCAGATTTTTAGATTTAGATTTGTAAAATACATAAATAAATAAACTTGATATTTGTAAGTATAACAGAAATCTACAATACAATTTAAATATCAATGAGCAACATTCAAATCTTTGTTAATAAATCTACCCAAACATTATGTTTGCATTAAAAGTGCATGTAGTAAGAATAAAAAAAAATATATATATATATATATACATTTATATATGTATGTATATATATATATATATATTTTTTTTTTTTATTCTAACTTGTTTTACATGCGCTTTTACTGCACAACATGTGTGTATATATTAATATATATATATATATATATATATATATATATATATATATATATATATTATGTGCTTTTACTGCACAACATGTGTGTATATATTATATATATATATATATATATATATATATATATATATATATATATATATATATATATATATATATATATATATATATAATATATACACACATGTTGTGCAGTAAAAGCGCATGTAAAACAAGTTAGAATAAAATATATATATATATATATATATATATATATATATATATATGTGATGCGCCACGCCAAAACCAGGCGCTTCTCGCTAAATTTTGTTCGGCGCAGGCGCCTAAAATGCATGGTGCCCGTTCGAATTGTCGAAAATCGGTTAACGACGGAATCGAACAACGAAATTATCCAGCTTTCCATAAATCCATTTATATAAGCTGAAAGATTGTTCAAACTAGTAATATTTAGCACTTTATTGAGGCCCCTGATTAACGTCGCGGTTGAGAAGTCTGAAACAAAGCCATGTTTACGCGCTTTTGATCGACTGTCTTCGCTCGCTTACAAGTGGGAAACCCCACATGTTATACATGGCTGGAAAGCTTATGACGTCAACTACACGTGTGATTGGGAATCTCTTACTCTAGACCAATAGAACAGCTCCTATTATACATACTTTATCCAGCAACAAAGTGCTGTTGTTGCTATGGAAGTTGCGAAACGCTCGCTGATTGGTCGAAAACGTAAGCGCGCATGCGCAGTCGGCTTGTTTACACATTCCTTTCGTCTTTGTTCGCCAGTTTCGCCTGCTGTTTTCGTCTTCGATTCGTTAATTAATTGCACTATGGCATCGAAAGAAGCTTATTTAGCTACCGAGTTGGATCGTGCGAGGGGGTGCAATCTCGAGGACAGCAATTTAGCTGCAGTGATTGAAGATTACTTCGAAGGCCGCGTCGAGCCCGTGAAAGTCGCCTCGGCAGGGGCAGGGGAAGACAACATTGAGCCTGCACTGGTTGGCTCAGCGCCAGCGGGAGCGGACTTTCCAAATTGGGGAAACTGACATTGTGTAGTGTTATTATATATGTAATGTGTAAATAATGTTTCATTTTAAGATATTTCAGGGATTTACTTTAGGGGTTCGGCACCCAGTGCTCGCGGTAGTCTCCGGGAATACCAAACCTGGTAGTAAATGAGGTGGCATTCAATAAATAATAGGTTTTTCCACTTTATACTTCTGCATCTAATTTATACACACCTACTGGAGGAACATACAAAATTTCATTCCATTTGGAGCATTATAAGTGCATCATTGCTATGGGAGAAGCAATTTTTCAATGCAGGTTTTAAAGCTGATTTTCTCAAAACTATCATTCCAAGAACGTGTACACTAAAAGTGTAATATCTTGGCCCATGAGTAAGGTACACTCTTCATGTTGGTGCCATTTTAAAGCTGTGTATCTCCTCTATTTGAATCTGTAATAAAATGGTTTTGTAAAATTGTCGAGAAAAGCCTGGTTTTGGCGTGTGGCATCACATATATATATATATATATATATATATATATATATATATAAATGTACACACATTAAAAGCATACAGTTGATCAATCTAATGTTTAATCATTGGACTTGTAAATAAGTGTGAAAATAATTCACAAAAAGTAGATTCTCAGATTGTTCTAACCGGCATAAAAGGCTAAAAATATATATATATATTTACAGGTACAGGAACCTCGGTTTATGGTCACCTCACTGGTATGGTCAGCTCGCCATTATGGTCACCCTGGCTAAGTCCCAAATGATTTCCCATAACAAAGACAAGGACGTTAGTCCCGTTAATATGGTAACCTCGTTATTCATGAACTTGGCAAACTTGGCATAAACTTGGCATAATCCCTCCATGTTACGGTCAGTCATGGCCGAGCAGCCACAATCAGCTTCATGGGCGGCCATCCAGCCACCAAAGACAAAAGCGACACCAGCAGTACGAAGCCAAGCAGTTGGCGTGTTTACACAGTGATCAGTAAACTTGGGAAACCATGAAAGAAGTAAGATCCCAGTCACCTTAAAGCTGCTTCCTCAAATGGTTCAGCCCATCACAAATCTGGTTAATTTATGTCAAGACGTGTAGTGTGTGACTAGTTTAAGTAATGTGAACAGTCTGTTTAATAAAAAAATGCTTACTTTTGTTCAAATTATCAAAAGAATTGACTTCAGTCGTTAGATCTGGTAAGGATCAAAATAGTGGATATTCAAAATGGTAAGCACTGTGCGAGTCAATGCTGATTATGGGCGTGACTTCGATTTTCACTTCACTTAATGGTTGAACAAGCATTAAGTAATTTAATAGTTTGTCTGATGACTTCACAAAAACTACATACAAAAGTTGCAAAAACTAGCATTTTCGCAAAATTTATTTGAAATGAGACTAGCAAAAAAATCGAATTGAGATTGCACCTTTAAATACAGTAACACTGAGCTCCAATTCTTAGCGAATGAGTAGATGTTGAATTCCATTTCTTAGCTTGCGAGTAGATTTCACAGAAAAATACGGCAGCTGTGGCTTCGATGTGACGTCCGCTTACATGCTTTATGACCAAAGGGCTACAATGTAGTATTGCAGGGTGCTGTACATGTTAGAATCCCTTTTATCTACAGATGATTGACAAGGAATTATTTTTGTAATGAGATATTTACAATTGTTTTATTATTACCGGTGTATGTGAAAGGAAACGAAGGTTTGTCATGAACAAGCAGATTTTAAAAGCGAAAAATCAAGTTGATCAGAGATGGCTAGCCTATAGCAAATGCCATTTACATTGGCTGAATGGTGCGATATCAGTTAATCCAAAATGGAAATTTTTTTTAAATGAGGAAATTTATCGATGTGTGCAAGAGCAACAAACTGGCCAGTATGAAGCTATCAACTCGGCATTCTTCCGTCAACAGCAATGCTGACCATATCAATGGCAATATGAGAAGCACAATGCGTGAATTATGTCTTCAAAAAAACAATAAAAAAGCAAGATCCCCATTCATCTTTGGTAACACTTTGAACTCAATTTCTAAGCGGATAAGTAGATTTTATAGAACATCACAGTGGCGAGGTGTTTGATGCTAACAAGAAGGTCCTAACTACTTGACACCTGACTGTTTGTTTAACAATGGAAGAGCTCAGCTGGATTAGCAGGCCTAGGGGGCTAGAGGTGAGAAAAGGCAGCCAGGCTGTGAGACCCAGCAAACTGAAGCCATTTAATTGGCTCCACTCATGAAGAACTTTAGGAAAGCAAGTACTATTCATCAATAATACATACACTACATTACACATGATATACAGTGTATTTGCTAAATGTGCATTGGTGGTAAAATGACATGAGTGTCCTCGCTATTTAGGTCACTTGCCCAGTCCCGTGGCTGACTTTAATAGTGAGGTCCCACTGTATCTCTAATCTAAAACATAAGCTAGTTATAAATCTCGTGCATGCATGCGTGCGCACATATGCACATTTGTACACGCACATGCACACGCATACATACACACACACAAAAACTGTGAGTAATAAATATATTATAGCTTCCCTAAACATTATTTCAGACCTTCAAACCCCAATATCTTTTTTTTTACAAGAAATTACCAGGTAATAAATTGTGAACGAGTCATGGACAAAGCATCTGGCAATGTACTGCACTGCTGGTGGGGAAGAATAATAACCAACAGTAATACTGGTCATTTATTACCACAGATTTATTCCTACATACAATGATTTAGAACAGCGCACAAAGGGTTGGCAGCTGGCCTGGTATTTGGTCTATTTCACTTCAAATCTTGGCCTACTAATCCAGTTCTTTTATGAATGCTCTACCCTGACAACCTGCAGTTAATGGTGTAATAAAGCAAAAGCCCCAGTTTAACACCAACAATATGCGGTTTATATATTATTAGTTTCTTGACTTTGATTAAGTACGTATAAACACATTTTCTTAAAAGCATGGTTTAGCAGCATAAATTAATAAATAATAAATTAAAACTGAATAAACATGACAGTGTTATTTATTAGGAAGTCTACAGCATTCAATTTCAAGATCCCAATAAATGCATTTCCCAAATTACGTCAACCATTCAGACACATGCAGACTTACAATGGCAGTTGAAGATCTTTTACCACAGCATTAATTTCATTTCATTTATTATTATTTCAATCCATGTATATTTTAATTTAATTAATTGTTTTAATTACTCAATTCCATGTATAGTTTTAGTTGTATTGCCCTTAATGTTACTTATTATTTTAATTATTTAATTCCAAGTACACTTTTAAGTTGTATTGCCTTTAATTCTATTGCATTTGTTATGTTACCTATTTATTCAATACATACTTTCAGTCAGGGTTGAAAAAAAATCATGATTTTTTTTTTAAGTAATTTTTTTTATTTTTTATTTAAATCAGATTTTTTATTAATTTTTTTTTTTTATCTGGTATATAGATATTTATATAGATGTTTAAATTTGTAAACTCTTTCAAACATGATCTATTCAAATCGATTTTGGTTCTTGTCTTAACAGAGGGTACATGATTTTTGCTTATATAAAGACATTAGACAATGTCCACAAGGCCTCACCCCCTGTAGTTGCATAATCTGTCTTGGAAAGGAAAGCATGCTGTGTGTCTGTGGCTGCAGCAGTGGTAATTATTGTTTGCCTATAGGGTGGATTAGCACCTGTCCTGGGCTCTGTGTACTCTAGGGGTTTCTAACCAGAATACAAACTGATACAGTATTAAACTGAGTCAACATACTGAATTGGTAACAACTAGCACAAGCTATAAGTGGACTTTAACTCTGGGCTTCTGAGCTAAAAAGATACTTCCTCTGGAAGACAAGTTTGTGTGGCTTCACTACATTCAGAAAGGGAATAGCTCAAACATACACAATGTCATAAAATATTTGACTATCAGGCTATCTGGTGACAATACAGCTACACAAGTGTGCGCACTTTGTGTTTTGTATTAAAAAACATACAAAACTTTGTTGATCTCGATGCTTGTAAACAATTATTTGTTTTAAATTCATATAAATCAGCGATTAAAAAACCGGAAGTCTAAAAAATCATAAATAATTATTTTTTTAAATCATGATTTAAATCAAATGATTTAAATCAAACAACCCTGCTTTTAGTTGTATTGCCTTTAATTTAATTTATTGTTTTAGCTATTTAATTCCATGTATACTTTTAGTTGTGTTATAGTGTATTAATGTATTTGTCTATACATATATATATATATAAATGAAAATATATATATATATATATATATATATATATATATATATATATATATATATATATATATATATATATATATATATACATAAATATATATATAAATGAAAATATATCTATATATATATATATATATATATATATATAAATGAAAATATATCTATATATATATATATTCATTTTTAGACTATTGCACCGCAGCATAGAGCACTAGGTGATTATAGCGCTATATAAATATCGTGTTTTATTATTATTATTATTATTATACACACATACACCACACATACACCACACATGCTTACAAACCTGTACGGGCAACAATTCACTCCCAGTTCATATAATGCACTTTTGACAACTTTGGTGACCACTTCACATTCTGTTGAACAATCACTAATCTACAGTGGATCTGTACCAGATGGATGAAGACAATGTGTCAGTGTTAGTCATAGTCATCATGTGTTGTTTCAATTGATGGCCGACATCTAAGAGATTCTAGGGATGACCTCATAACATTGATGTTCACACTAAATAGGTTTCATCAGGGGTTAGTCACTGTTTTGCTT
Source organism: Lamellibrachia columna (assembly GCA_963662155.1). Classification (NCBI taxonomy): domain Eukaryota; kingdom Metazoa; phylum Annelida; class Polychaeta; order Sabellida; family Siboglinidae; genus Lamellibrachia; species Lamellibrachia columna. The sequence goes on along the minus strand of OY759271.1, from coordinate 31,291,814 downwards.
AGCAGTAGACATTGATCCCCCCTCCCAAAATGTTGTCTATTTTCTGCTCACAGTTCATAAGGGTTTGTTCTGGATGAATATAATATTATGTTTGTTTTTAAATGACAGGTTTCATGCAGCATCATCCATCAATGTCTTGAAATCATCACTAAGCCGTCTGTGCCCAAATATATCAAACTATTTCAGCCGAGGTCGCAGCAACTGGCCTGCCACCTGGTGGCTCAGCACACATCTGCAGGCAAGACATCTGGAGGCATACAATCCTATATATTATCAGCAGGAATAAATCTATGTCATCTGTGCAGAGTCCACATTTGCAACTAAATATAGCCTTGTCAGCCTCCATGCAAGAACCAATTACCTGTTGATGAGGTAAATAGTGACACGCCCACCGATGTGACAATGACGTCATGTCATTTGGCAATTCTCCTGCACAGATGGAAGAATGCTGAATCTTAACGTATGTGCACCGACCACATCCATCTAGCCTCCATCTGTAAGCAGTCTTTCAGGTGGCATCAGGTAGCCTTATCTTCCCATGTGCTTGCAGCCAGTGCATGCCAGCATCTGCCTATACATTCTAGGAATTTCCTGGAAATCGGGATGCAGGTTTTCCAAAATAGAGTTAGTTCTACATGTACCAATCTGCCTGCAGTTTGACTACACGCTGCAACTCTCACTGGCACTCCTTCCGTGTTAGAGTCACAATATCCCCGGGCAGCTTCTAAAACTAAACTAAACTTGGACAATCATACTTTCTCTGTAGCTATGCCTAGTGTCTGGAATGAACTCCCCATCACTCTGAAATCATTCGAAACTATAGCTACCTTCCATAAAAAATTCAAGGTATGGTCTTTTCAAATTGCATTTCCATGTTAAATCTTTGGTTAACCCTTGTTCTGGTGATGACTTTTGTGTCCCTGTTCGTGATAATGCTTAATGATGTTGGTTTGTTTGTTGTGCCTCCGAGCTCAGGTTTCTGAGGATATAGGTGCTATACAAGTCTATTATTATTATTATTATAAATACAATGACAATCACTAAATATTACCTGCAGTTCAAGTGGCTTTAAAACTGTGCTTCTACAAACAGGTACTTGTATCAGAGTAGATTCACCTATAGGACTGCAGACACAACACTATCAAAACACAAATCTGTTCCTTGCAAAGCTGACTGACCCGACTACGCGCAGCAGAACTCAAAGCTGGTGATGAATATGTGGAAATGGCATCCCTGCGACCATGAAGGTGAAGGTGAATAAAACGAATTGCCTATTTTGTTCTGTTTATAACTATGTGTTACTTGTATATATTTACACAACTGTACCTAGCTTTACTTTTCAAGTGCTGAAGTCTAAACTCACTACCACACAGAGCTGCGCTCTCCAAGACAGGAATTAACACTTCCGCAGGGCTTTTTATAAGGTTGATTTGCCGCAGAACATGTTCTAGTTCACAGACTGGAAACATAACACACATATCTGGCCCCTAGTAGACATCCATACTGTTGAAGGTCTAAGCTGGTTTACTCAAGATGAAAGGATGCGTGATACAATTCCCTTTTTGTCTTGCATTCATGTGGTCGGCCTCATTAGACTAATTATGGTAAAGCTTTACAAACTTGTGCAGACAGTGAATGCCAGAGTGCATCGATTGACAGGGTAGCAATCTGCACTACAAATATAACGGGGTATGTATTCATGCAAATTAAATGCAAACTTAAACATCTGTATATCTAACTGCTGCAGGATGGCGGTGCAGTATTAGTGCAATGAAGGCAGCCGGAAGGTGTTGAAATGTCACAACAAAAATGTAAGGTAAATTGACTTTGAAAAAGAATGAAAATATCTATTGGATTACAATACCAGTGTGATGAACCTATTCAGAACTGAAGAAGCTTCTATGAGGACATGTTTGAAGAAACTTTTATTGACAATAAGGAGACTTTTATTGACAATAAGAAGTGTCTATGGATAATAAGGAGTCTTTTTTGAATAAGCTTCTATGGACAATGAAACCATTCTTGAAGAAGCTGCTATGGACAATGAGGAGACCTTTTTGAAGAAGCTTCTATAAAAAACAAAGAAACCTTCTTGGAGAAGCTTCTATGGACAATGAAGATAACCTCTTGAAGCTTCTGTCGACAATGCATAGACCTTCTTGGAGAAGCTTTTTTTGACAATGGACAAACTTGCATGAAGAAGCTTCTATGTACAGTGAGGACACACTTTGAAGAACCTTCCCAGAGGACCAGACAGTGAGAGCAAATTTGCAAGAACTTATTGAGGGCACACAGAGAAAACTACTTGTGTTACAAACAAGTTTTAACAGAAACATTGAGCATAGCCCAACAGCATATCATAAGAGTCCTCAAATATACTGTAATTACAGAAGCACAAACATTTTACAAAGATGCATAAACATATCATAAGAAAGCTCAAACATACCATAACGGAGCTCAAACATATCACATGAGGATACTCAAACATATATCATCTGGATGCTCAAACATATCATAAATGTGTTCAAACATATGATAATGATGCTCAAACATATCATAAGGATACTCAAACATATCATAAGGACGTTCAAACATATAAAGATGCTCAAACATGTCATAATGATGCTCAAACATATCATAAGGATGCTCAAATATATAAGGATGCTCAAACATATCACAAGGGTGCTCAAACACATCATAAGGATGCTTTGCAACATGACTTGGAACAAAGCACAAGGATACATTCATATTTTCCAAACCTGGTGATTTGGTGGTTTTGGCAACGAGTTCATTTGTCAATATGTTCGCTCCCGGAACAGACGATATGTGTTTTCAGATTGGCGGCACCATAAAAACCCAGTGATTTGAGACATGTTTCCAGATCCTCACATTTTTCGCAGAAATGTTTATGTCACAAATGACCGTTGAAGGAGCTGACCATGTGACCATCTCAAAGAATGCCATTGGTCAATAGGATATTATCATAAAGCTTCACTGCGACAGCGATGTGTGGCCCTAAGCAAACACAGCACAACATAAAGATGTTTACGCTTGTAATACGCACTAGTCTGATGCCTGGATTAATGAACACTCCATTAAAGGGAACAGCCAGTTTGCACACTAATGTTCATTCAGTTAATTAATATGCACATTAAACATATTACGTAAATGTGATGCATGACTGTAAGGCATTTAAAAAAGTGGCTAGTTTTACTACGCAGTTATTGCAATCTAGCAAACTATCTCATTTAGATAATGAATACATTACCCAATTTCACCATCCTCATCATCATTAAATATTTTTTTATATTTTAGAAGTGTTTCACTAATTTGCTTCATGCTATGCATTAATGGTGAAACAACCCTATCATAATTAGTTATCATAATTTCCTTAATGAAATACTTTTCTAAATGACATATTAATATTTTCACAATTCATCAAATGTTGCTTAATTAACGAAACAGGGCAACAGACAGAAACAATGCTTTATAAATAAAATATAGCTGTGTAAATAATTCCACTGTAACCTCAGCATAGCATATTTTCCTAACAATCCCCCCATGTTCTACAAACAATATATTAATTCAAAGAAATAGTCATGGCTAAGTTAGTCCCACCACAGAAATATATAAATATAAAGGCATAATTTGTTTAACTACATCTTAAGAAAGTATTTGGGCCACACGTTAATCTTTTATCATATAAATCCAATGAAGTAATTTGTCAGTAATTTGTCAATTTGACTAAGAATAAGACTTTGACTGAGTAAAATAATTAATATTGCAATAGTTCCATTATCATATATTGAAGAACTTCCTCTAAACATCAACCTTCCTACTGGTGACAAACCCTGGGACCTTAGCTCCAGCCAGCCTTGATCCGCAAACATGAACAGTGAAGCTGATGAAAACATAATGAATATGACTAAAATAGTCAGATCGACTAAAAGGATACTATTCTTATACACTATTGTTCACCCTCATTCCAACCAGGCATGGGTTAATTTCAATTGTTCATTTGTTAATTGAATTAACTCAATTAATTTAATTTAATTAATTAACTTTTTCGGAAAGGCTAATTTAATTTAATTAATTAACTTTGCCAAAAGGGGTTAATTTAATTTTAAGTGACAAATTCCCAATTAACTCTCAACTAAGTGCTTACCAAACAGTTGAAATTTCTGGATAGTTCACAGCCATGTTATCAAGGTGTTTCCAGAACACCAGCAGTCACTACTGCAGTCACTAGCCTGAGAGAGATCAGGTTCAGGCATGTTGAATGGGAGGGAGAACATCACAGAATGCATATACAGTACACTGTATCAACTGGGGTCAGCTGGTCATTCAGGCACCTGTGAATTGGAGGGAAGGCCTAGATAATAGAATGTCCTCTGGTAGGGTAATAAGTTGATGGCAAATCTTGGTTTCTGAAAATCTCTGTTTAAAGTAAACATTTGGGGCTTGCAACTTGCAACCAAGTGGACATATGGCGCCATTAGAATTATGCATCTATACTTTGTTCGTTCGTGTGTACATCTAACTATTAATGGGGATATGCAGAGAATGGTAATATAGCTTCAGTTTGGGATCTTTTTTACAGTGCAAACTTAAGTCAAAAGTATGCCAGTTCCAGTGATGCATAACAAATAGTGTGTACATATTTAAATCCTAGTGTGTAAATGGAAACCTAATGATTTAGTTAATTAGTATAAAACACTGCATAAATAACAACTTGGTGCATAGAAATGATGTATGTAGTTGTCCTGTTTTGTTAAGCTGGTGGTGGAAAAAACCCACACCTGGATTTCTACCAACACATGATTTATTTGTTAATTGTTAATTTAAATTAACTGTTAATTTAATTGAAGAATTTGGGAGGTTAATTTAATTTAATTGACATAAGTGTGTGAGGCTAATTTAATTTAATTTAATAATTTCTAAGTTAATTGTAACTTAATTAACTTTTCAAGTTAATTGCCCCGTGTCCGATTCCAACATATTATTTATTAATAATATACCTTAATTCCACACATTGAATAAGGTTATGTATTCTCTTTTATTATTATTATTATTATTATTGATTTCTTCATGCCTGACTTGAGCACAGAAATTGTGGGGTTTATTACGGCCAATTCCAAACTGACCATTAGTATGACAAACTGGACAAGCATCATAAACTAGTGATGCGGGGTAGACGTGGGTTATCTAGCAGTAATTCACCTGAGTGGAGCAGACATCGATGAGTTGCCATGCTGGACCACCAGGCTGCTAGCTCAGTCACTGCTATGAATCCTGCTCATAAATCATAAATTGTGCACTCAACATTCCTGCGCTGTTGCCATGGTTACACCTAGAAAGGCTCCAGTTGTCAGGGCATTTCAAGGAACAGTACCACATGTGCTGACACTTAGGTACTGAAAAAAACCCCAATTACCTCCGAATACTTGAACCAAGGAAACACTCCGGCTCGATGGAGTTGTGTGCACAGTAAGCTATAGAGTTGTGTGCACAGTAAGCTATAGAGTTGTGTGCACAGTAAGCTATAGAGTTGTGTGCACGGTAAGCTCTGTTGTGAGCTCCCTTCAAATGGTTTATATGATTAATTTTGCAATAATATGTAAATGTAATCGGAGTTTTGTTTGTACAGTACTAAAGAACACATTTAGAACTTTTAGGTGTGTTTATTTTAAGTGTCCTTGTGTGATGAATGGAAACAATCCTAACTTGCAGGTGGAACATTCAACATTGATTTACTGATTAATTTGTTTAATGTAATATCCCAACCCTCCAACACTACCCACTACCTTGTAACCCGGATGTTTCACAAACTGAAAATTGCTTTTATAGTATGCATGGATAGTTTATTATGTTGGTTATATTTCACGTGATAAAACTTAAAAATTTTATATAAATATCAATGCCTTCACACATGGAATTTTAGTTACTGATGCTGATAGTGATACCTTGTTGTTGTAAGCATGCACGACTAATGCTGATGACTCAACCAGTAGTCCACCAGGACATCCCATAAAGATCTGGTAAATAGACTGGCTCGTGTTGTGGCTGGCATAAAAGCACGTGGCTACACATAAAGCACATAGTGTGTACCACTGTGTCTTGAAATCACACATGTTGAACAACATGGTCAACTTTACAACTAACATGTCTCAGATAATGAAAGGTATATAAAACCTCCTTAGGACTGTTCAAAGCACTTTAAACTGGAAAATATTCAGCCTCACTGCAATTACTGTACAAAGATTGTTCGTTCACATATCCACCACTGTCTATAGCCAGGTACAGCTGAGAGAACTCAAGCATTGTGGAATGAAATAAATTGCCCAAGTTTCCAAACAGCAGCAAGAGGATTCAAACCTGGGTTTTATCAACTGTGAGTCCTAAATTTCATCCACTATGCTACTGCTACGTGGGATCACTATGAACTTATGTAATTTGATATTTGCCACAATCAGGTATCCATTGAGTTGCCATGGTAAAACCACTTATACCGACATGGTATTGAACTAGATCTCAATCGTCATTATTATTTCAACAGCAATTACTGCCAGATGAACAACCATACCCATCTCAAAGCTTCTAAAGAAAATATTTGGGAGCAATCCAAATCATGATTTTATACCAAGTCAATTAATTCTGTTCTTCTGCTTCCTTCTTGTTTTCAAGCATGACATTAAATCATTATGAAGCTTGTGACTCATGAACATTCAAAGATGGAAACTGAACTTGCTGCAGGCATGGAGTGCTGGATGCGCCTAGGTCTTAGGCACCTGAATAAACAAAGACTCGGTCTCACACAAGGAATTGCTTCAACTAATTGCAATATGTAAACCATGTGTATTGTGTTATTTCCAGTTCTAACCCAACTCTGATCACACTATATAAATAAACATCTTGGTGTTGTTACTGTTACGCTGGAGCGTTTACTTTAGAAATGTTCCAAGATACGATTTAAATTATTCACGAATTGCAGCTGTATACAATGTGGCCTACTAAGCTGATTTCTTTGAACCAAGTCTACCGGAGATATTCCAAGTAATAACAGCATGTAACACCCACGGTACTCTGTAGTATGCTCAGCTGGACATCAGTATGATGTATGCATTCTTTATAATACTAATAACAGCACTGCAAGAATGGGGTATTAGGATCAATATGATTCCATTGTCCAAACAAAATAAAATTACAATTCTGAAGAAATTTAATGGTGCTTGATATGTTTACATTGTCAATGTATTTTATAACTACTAAAGATGTAAGTAAAATATTTTAAAGTTAAACCAGATTACATCCTCACTGCATGTGTTAGAATTATAGTTACAATTTCATTTTCATTTGGGGGTTGGCAAGATATTATGCTTAATGCTCAACAAGTAGAACAAATTACAGTATATACATTTTGAATGTATGAATGGATGAATCTTAATTCATTTCAACAAACACAACTGAAACAGTAACGCTATTAAGTACTATATTACATAGCACGACTGTAATATGTTGATAAATGGCTAGAAGAATTATCATACTTACATTGCTTGTTCTATTAGAAATAAGACTAGAATAATAACACCAAATAATAAATAATAATTAATAAAAAAAATTTCACTATATCATAAACAACCATCAACGACCCATACTGTTTAAAGATTTGTTATTTCATTTTGGAAAATAACGGAAATTCATGTCCCAATTTTTTTTTTAATACTTACATGGTAATTAATGAGTTCACAGAAGCATACCAAATGCAGCTATATTTTAGGATGAGAAAGTTAAATTAGAGAATGTTTAGTTTTCATAACTTCTGTGTAATCGTGTGTATTGTGGAAATGTGAACAGCATTACCACTCAGGTTCCTAGTTTTGGATTGGCAGGATTTCCAGGGTTAAAGGAGAGGGAGAAAGGGGGATTATTGACAGTTTTGGGGTAGGGAAAGGGAGAAAGGGGGAGGATTGACAGGAGTTTTGGGGTAGGGAGAGGGAGAAAGGGAAGGCAAGCAGGAGGGTCAGGGCAGGGTAAGAGTCACATACACGCTTCATGTGAAAAGCACCAACGCCGTAACACCTACCCCTTCTAAATTGAAGAACTTCGTGTAACTAAGCTTCCTACCAATCCGTATTCTAGCCTCCATGTTGACGGGTAAGTGTAAGCTATGATATTGCGAACCCGAGCCAACGAGCGACACTGGTTCTCGACCACCGACCACACAGGGCCGACGAGAACTGCATATAACAGTCCGCAGGCTCTAGAAAGTCATCAGCACATGCTGCGATTAATATAACTGGCATTCCCTACTGGCCAGAATGACAAACACATAGACACCTGTTCCGCCACTTGGGGGAAAGCCCACCATGAAAACAAGGCCTACCGCTGGGGACCACCGTCCGACCGGCCTCGGATCTGTAATCCTCAACAAGCTTCCTACACTTACCAATTGCTTGATTAATATGAACATCGCCAACGGCACCACGAATACATCCAATGATTCTGTGTGCAGTCTGAGAACAACACCTGGGGTTGCGGACTGCAATCTGCCTTCCTTACCCCCGCAGGCAACATAAACTTTTCCAAATTCCTTGTACGCTATTTGCGGTATTGGCGAGTTACCTGAGCTGAAGACAGCTCCCGGAGCAACAGGCATGATGGCACTATGGGAATGCACATGGGGGAAGGCACATGTGTGTGTATCCTACAGGCATGAGTGCCAAAATCAGATAATTTCAAGCATGGTCACAGGGGATGACACAAAGCTGTTGTTGAAACAGTGACCTCTGTGCTGATGTGGGAACTGCCATCATATTGGCAATCACAAGTTTCTAACTTTTTAATGCAAAAGATCTATGACAAGTTACAACATTTTCAGATGTAAATATCGTAAAATCTCTTTTAAAAAGCTTTGACAGTGGTGCTATTATATTGTAATAGTGAAATATTAATATTGATTTATTGTTATAATACTTCATGCTCCCACATAACGTTTAATTACTTTCTGCTATGTTTCAAATACTTGAACACTTAATTGCATTACACAGTAAGAATAAGAGCAATGTTATTTAAAGTTGCATAAAAAGAGACTATTTTAACACATCAAAGTTTATTACAATTTGGTTTATTCAATATATGCTTTTCAAGTTTCAAGACAATGACAGTAAGTTTAGGTTTACTAACTGATATATTTTGGCAAAATTCCCAGAACTCTCCAGTGATCACAGTTGGGTATGATTGATTATATATATATATATATATATATATATATATATATATATATATATATATATATATATATATATATATATATATATATATATACATATATTTATATGTGTATATATATATATATGTATTATATGTAGTCATTAGTAATCAACACATTAAGCTGTATTACAATGGCCAGGGTGGGTCATGTCAGTATGAAAATATTTCTATTTTCCATAAAGTGCTTGGAGCTACTGACCTTAATATCTGCGGTACAAATAAACATAATATTATGTACAACACTAATGTCCTCAGATATTTGGCCTAGATACAAAAACATTACTGTTGTCTCAGTAGAAATCCCCACAGCATTCTTAGAAACCTGTTCAGGGATTTCACATCGATCACATGGCTCTATAATCAATGTAGAAGAATTGTGCATGGTAATATGAAATAAATTTATTCTCTGTGAACCAGATACACAGATAATGTTCAGTCAAATTAAAAATAAATTTAATTGTGGTTCATTAAAAGACACTTAGGTGGTTAAGACGTTAGAATACAGGAATTACAGTTTTACAGTACGCATAACATGATTTTACAACACAATCACATAGTCAGGTATGCAGCTGAGGGAACTGGAGCAATGTTGTCTTAGCTACAAAACGACAGCAGGATTTTGAACTGCAGTTCTCTCAATGGAGTCTGAGCCTGGTACGACCCCATGCAGGAGTAAATCAGTAGTTGACCGAGACCCCAAGGGAGAAGTCTTGTACAGTAGTGGGGGGCATCACCACATGAAAGAAAATAAATGTGGTACCTAGGGTTGAATGAACCTAGCACCGGTAAATTCCAAGAGTAGAAACCAATGTAACTGGGCATTAATCACTGAGCAGGTTGTTATGCACCTACACCAATGACAGTGCCAAATACACTGTATGTGGAAGCAATGACCCACATGGAGAATGCCTACAGGTACTCATTCATGTCAGAACATCAAACAAATGTTGATGTAGTTGTTACATAACTAAGTTGCCATGACATGCTGATTATTCATGTTCAGATGTCTCTGGTCTTTCTCGACTACAACCATAATTCATTACCTTCTGTTTATCTCCAAAGTCTTACCATAGTCTATCTCCCAGTAATACACCCAAAATCCATCCCAATGTTTGTTTCTGGAACTTTCTTTCACATTGTCCAGGTTTCAGCACCATAAAACGCAATTAATCTTATCACAGTCGTGTACATCTCAACACCAAATGAGCTTCACTGTATTCTCCTATCTCCCATCACTGCCTCACCTATTTCTTCAAACCCACTCTCATCCACAACAGTTCATAGAAGTATGTGAACCTCTCGCTGTCCTATCCACCTGCCAGTTTTCTATTGTTTATATACATGTCACTACCACAGTGTCCGTTTCTCCTCAGACTCATCATTACCATACCTCTGTCCTCTTGGTGACAACCTTAAATCCAGACATCTTGGACAACTCTACCACATTATCTCTGCCGTCAACGGTATTTCACTTTCACTAAAGTTAAAATAGTGTATATTTAACGCAAGGCAGGTGTATCACCGTTATACCAAAAAGACACACAACAAATGTTTATGTATCTTAAATATTTTTAAACGTACACATGTTTAATTACAGGGCTTGACATTATGCGTATTGTTTTTCATTCTTACACCAGAACACAGCTAGGTAGTGTGAAGCCAAAGATGCATGTGCATGTGAGGCATACCGTATGTGAGCATGAGCATGTATGAGTATGCAGTATGCGTGCGTGCATGCGTGCGTGCGTGCATGCGTGCGTGCATGCGTGCGTGTATGTGAGGGCAAGGGTGTGTGTGTGCATGCGTGCGTGCGTGCGTGCATGCGTGCGTGCGTGCGTGCGTGCGTGCGTGCGTGCGTGCGTGCGTGCGTGCGTGCGTGCGTGCGTGCGTGCCTGTGTGATATAAATGTCGGGAAATATCAATAACACATACAAATGTAGACTACTTCACTACTTGGGTGTTCTTGCCCACTGATTCTGTCTTATATCATTACATAGTCATCACTCAACATTACAAAGTAGTCATACTAGCTTCACAGGAAGATGATTAGATAAGTAGGTGTGGAGAAGTGCTAACAGTAACTCACACTGTGTACAATCAGCAGCAGGCTGTTGGCACTGCCAGGATAAGCTGCCTACAAGGAAGTAGGGAGTGTGGTCTTGTAACAAAACACAAGTGTTATCAAGTGAGAGCTACTGCTACAGTTGCAGCACCCAGTCCATCACTGGGGCTATGATAGGCTCACACTGCCAGCATGGAGAGAGGGCCAGGCACTTACAAGGTACACACCACTGGTAGTTATGTTAGGGCTGTTCACAACTGTCGACATTTACCGGGATAAAGGCCTGTGTACTAATTTTTAAAGATCAGTCGTTTGCAAAATATGACTACTGTTTCGTCTTGCAGCACCACACGGTGAACTGTTACATAACTACTGTGCTTTTAATTTATGTAATTATTCAATAGGCAGCGCTGCAACACAATAAGACAACTTGTAAATTCACAACTTCGTGGAAAATAATCATCAATATGACACCATGGAGTAGTTGGAAAAAATACAAAGCATCAACATAATTACCAGAGATAAACGTTTGTAAACATATTATGATGGTAATTATTGTAGATCCCTTTGTCCTAGACATTCACTGTGTCAACAATGGTACATCACTGTTTTTCATCTTGAATATTATCAACATTTTAAAGTACTAATTCGGGGGAGGGGTTCTGAAAATTATTGCACTTTGTACGAATAGGTAAATGTGAACAATTGTGAACAGACTTTTAGGGTGTAGCTGTTGGCACTTTCTGTTAACAATAGTTGGTCTGTTTACAACTGAACCTCAAATATAAAACCGTAACTGCCATGGGACTAATTAAAAGTATGTTTGTATTAGTATAGAACCATTACTGTTCCTGTGAAATTAGGCCTGGATGCCAAGGCTTCCAGGTTATCTCTGCGTCCGGACTAAAAAGGTTTTGGACACTGTATATCCAAATTAGTTGAACAACAGACTGTAAAACATTGTGCATAATGCTCTCTGTGGCACAGATACCTATCTGACGATGGAATTAATGTTTGATTATTATTATTATTATAACAGTTCACTTTTTTAATACTTACCTTAAAATAATTATGGAAATTTCATGATGGTAACAATAAAATCAGATTAAAGTTCATTATTTTGTTAAATTTGCCATAGGCACCCTGATCCATGGGAAACAATGGTTGCAGGAAGAGGTGAATTTTATTATGCTGACTTGAAATGATTTGTTCAAGACAACAGCAAAAACAACAGCAGAGGAATCACGAGAGAATAATGAAGTTGCTGAACAACGAAAAAAGGTTTTATGCCGATTTGAGGTGATTTTTATTATGACAATGCCAGGCGAACCACAAGAGAATAATGAAGTTGCTGAACAACGCCCATCCTTTCCATGGCTTGAAATCATTCTTCCAGACATGTCTAGACTTGCAAAATCACAACCTAATTAATTACAAGATAAATATTGTGCAACATCGAGACGTAGGCTGCAGACAATATGCTTCAACATAATATATATTTTAGATTTCTCTATGGTACACCATTCATGTCAAAATAGAATCACATACTCTTGAGTGCCAAATAATCGTATAGGCCAAATGGCAGTACAGGGTGGCATATCGGTCAAATTTAATAATAGTATAGTGCCAAATAACAGGATGGGGTGCAAATTTTTCAAAATAAATAATAGTATAGTGCGAAAAAATCACTAGTATATTTGTCTTTTTTAGCGTCGTTGGAAACAAAATTGTTTGACTCGATGTGAAGGCGTCCTTAGTACACTACGTGGATTGTCATGTATTTTGGGTTTTTCCCTGCCGAATATGCATAAAACGTGTGCATATTCGCATCGCGTCACCACAGATACAGTAACTGTGTTTTATATCTGCAAAAAATGTGGAATTTTCTGTTTTCAAACGGACATTGAAGTTTTATTGAACTGAATACGCAAGCCCATTTCAGGGGAAACCATCGCCGGCTGGTTATGACCTGTTTGACACTCTGCGCACGTCGGCCATTTATGGTCGGTTTATGTGATGATAATGGCGTTTTAACTAATAGTAATAATACACCATGTCGAGCTCCGAGAACTAAGCATTCCGACCGATTCACCTAATCATAGAAATCTGACGGCCTAAAGCTTCGGGATCAAAATCTAGGATCCTTGGAAGCATGGATTCCAGCTAGATTCACAACTGTCGTTCGAATGGATGACAACTTGGCCATCAGTGGGAGCCACATGCAGCTCCAGAATTAGCCACGATTATCGGAGAACAAATGTCTAAATCTAATAACTGTATAGTGTCAAATAAGGTGTAGGCATACGCGTATAGGGACGCTTATTTGGCACTCAAGAGTACGCAAATTAGCATAGCACAGTTAGTGTAAACTTCTTACACTGTATAACCTAGTGGAGACACAATGTTTACACCACACAGCAGTCTTCGCACACTGCATGCACTAACTGACTTCAGTTACTGAGTGTAGTCAGTGTACAATGGGATAAGATAGATGTCTCAATAATGTGACAGCTAAATCACTATAATATAATAACTCTCTGATGGATGAGCACATCTATTAGCATCACTCTACAGTTTGTACTCCCCATTTATGTGCCCTTAAACAAGATAAGCTGTGTAGGGATGATGGCATATTCCCATGTGCAATCATCTTTGTGTATCGTTTTACATAGGTTTAGTGCTCAATCCATGGTATGCCCTGTTGATGTATCTTGTCAGGACTGACAGATAACCCATTTCAATTCCAAGGACAGTCACTGAAGTTGTCATTTTCTGTATGTCTGGGAATCTGCATACAGCAATAACCTTTAATAATCGTATCTCGGTTAGTATAAAATGTATCATACAAATATGCTAGGTCTCTATATAGTAACATGGCTATTAAATAATGTATTATTTAGGCATATAAATATGCTAGGTTTCTATATAGTAATATAGCTATTAAATAATGGGTTATTAAGGCATCGCTATGATACATTTGTATACTAAAATAATACCCATCTTCGCTACTGTCCCCGAGATATAATATCCCCAGATTTAATTCATATTGCTCAGTACAACAGCAGGAACATTAATCTCCGGTGGATCCCTTTTCAAGACTGCAACCCTAATCCCAAATGACTATAAGCTAGTGGTGATATCCCATTAAAGAACCATCAGTCAAGGGTAGTCATCCTCTGGCAGATGCATAGACCACATTGTGAACACAATGACAAATCTTTCCATATGCTATCTAGACTAATATTTCTAGTCACAGTACTAGCTGTGTCATGATGGTGAATGTAACAGTTTCTGTACAATGAGATGGTGGCCAGTGGTCCATGCCTACTTCCAGTAGCCAGCTGGCTTATTGCTTTGATCCATAGGGAAATGATTAATGATGAAGTTGTGTAGCCTACATACGCTAGAGCTATCAGTGGAGACTGGTCAGTGGTCAGGACAGCCATGTCAATGTCACATAGCCCAGATATAAGGATAATTAGTTTGCCCAGATAAGATGCCTATTAGGCAGTGGCTGCTATTGGATTCTGCTTAGACCATTGCTGCATGACCACTGTGCTGCATCAACTGATAACATTTATGGTCTTTGTATTCTGATGAATCTTATTTGTTTTAAGTAAATTTTCGATTCTGTCTTGTGTAACCTTCATTTCCTGCTTCTAAACAATGAACGTTTATAAGAGTACTTGTTCCCTCTCTCCCTTCTCGTCGATGGTATTGTAGAGGGGGTGGAATACTTGTTCCCTCTCTCCTCTCTTTGATGGTATTGTAGAGGGGGTGGAATACTTGTTCCCTCTCTCCTCTCTTTGATGGTATTGTAGAGGGGGTGGAGTACTTGTTCCACTACTCCTCTCTCTTTGATGGTATTGTAGAGGGGGTGGAGTACTTGTTCCACCACTCCTCTCTCTTTGATGGTATTGTAGAGGGGGTGGAGTACTTGTTCCCTCTCTCCTCTCTTTGATAGTATTGTAGAGGGGGTGGAGTACTTGTTCCACCACTCCTCTCTCTTTGATGGTATTGTAGAGGGGGTGGAGTACTTGTTCCCTCTCTCCTCTCTTTGATAGTATTGTAGAGGGGGTGGAGTACTTGTTCCTTCTCTCCTCTCTTTGATGGTATTGTAGAGGGGGTGGAGTACTTGTTCCACTACTCCTCTCTCTTTGATGGTATTGTAGAGGGGGTGGAGTACTTGTTCCACCACTCCTCTCTCTTTGATGGTATTGTAGAGGGGGTGGAGTACTTGTTCCTTCTCTCCTCTCTTTGATGGTATTGTAGAGGGGGTGGAGTACTTGTTCCACTACTCCTCTCTCTCTTTGATGGTATTGTAGAGGGGGTGGAGTACTTGTTCCTTCTCTCCTCTCTTTGATGGTATTGTAGAGGGGGTGGAGTACTTGTTCCACCACTCCTCTCTCTTTTATGGTATTGTAGAGGGGGTGGAGTACTTGTTCCTTCTCTCCTCTCTTTGATGGTATTGTAGAGGGGGTGGAGTACTTGTTCCACTACTCCTCTCTCTTTGATGGTATTGTAGAGGGGGTGGAATACTTGTTCCACCACTCCTCTCTCTTTGATGGTATTGTAGAGGGGGTGGAGTACTTGTTCCCTCTCTCCTCTCTTTGATAGTATTGTAGAGGGGGTGGAATACTTGTTCCCTTTCTCCTCTCTCTTTGATGGTATTGTAGAGGGGGTGGAGTACTTATTCCCTCTCTCCTCTCTCTTTGATGGTATTATAGAGGGGGTGGAGTACTTGTTCCCTCTCTCCTCTCTCTGATGGCATTGTAGAGGGGGTGATGTACTTGTTCCATCTCTCCCGTCTCTGATGGCATTGCTGATAGGGTTGAATATTCGTTCGCTCTCCCCCCTCTCTTTGATGGCACTGTAGGGGGGGGATTGAGTACTTGTTCCCTCTCTCGTCTCTTTGATGGCATTGTAAAGGGGGTGGAGTACTTGTTCCCTCTCTCCCCTCTCTTTGATGGTATTGTAGAGGGGGTGGCCAGAGCTGCTTCCTGGTCAGGCATGTATGTGGTGCCAAGCAGGCAGTGTGTGCAACATCAGTGTTGAAGCTGATTCCCTATATGAGTCTATATTAGCAGTGTCAAGACTACCCTATATATGTTGTATTCATCAGGTGCACATTTTTGGCTTTCCACCTCTGCTCTCATTCCCCTATATTCATTATGGTACTACTGAAAAATTTTAATTCCCTTGTCACATTTATCCTATATTTCTTCCTTTTTCAGTTATACTGTTACCTCTTGTAGCCAGACTTTTGTTCTCCATGAGAAATGCAACATTGTCATTATAATCAACAAGGAAAGATCTACAAATATCCGCTGCTTCCAGAACAGAACTATTCCTATGTTGTTCATATCATACTGTACTGATCGGGACAATTCACTCTGCTTGAATACAATAAAATGCCGCATTTAGTGTTTCCACGATGTTTGCTTTCAAAGTATTGATTTTCTTTGTGAATCAGGTATTTACTTTCAGGAATCAGGATGCTCATTGACATTATCCAAAGCAGCTTTGAAATGTACCGTGTTAATGTTGCACCTTCATGCATGTCTTCATTAATTAGCTGACAGAAGATAAGTATTGATCGCCATGTGATTGACCTGATGTAATGTCAGCTCATGGTGTTCTCGTGGGAGTTTCTCAATGTAATGTTGTGGCAACACAGCATTTAATTATACTATGGTCTATTCCATACCCAACTGTCATTCCACTAACATTTGACTTCTGTATCTATGCCATAATTTAATAAACACATTCATAAATGTTTCTTGGATGGCGGTATAATGGCTTAATTATTAATATAGATTTACAATGATGTTAAACAGAACGCTCCTCTAAAAATACATATTTAAAAGTGGAATATACTCACAGAAAATTACAACATTATTATGTTAACAGAAGGCTGAGTAACATAAAAGCAATGAGTTCACCAGCCCACTGCCACATATGGCTTTCTCTGCCCAACACGATAATGTTCCACACTTGTCCCCTAAATTTCAAATCCTATCTCAATCACAGAACATGCTCTATCTTCACTGTCACCAAGAGCCACCTCTAAAAACACACAAGTACATTGTGCAAAAATATTTAATTTACCATGAAACAAAACAGCATCCATGGTGAAAAATCTACTGAATGGCATCAGAAATTTATTTATCTAAACTTGGCTAGAACAAAAACGCTGCAGAGCCAGTCGGCGAGATCTATAAATCAATATCTGCTGATGCTGCGGCGTGCACGAGGCTGCATCGAGGTCATGCACTGGTGCTAGGCTTCGGCACAATTGAAAACCCAACAATGTGTCTGTGTGCGAACATAAAATGCACACAGAGGCAGCCACCTGCCTACACAAGGAGCATTCACAAGCCAACGGTACGGGCGTTACACGTGCCATCACTAACCAATCAGTGGACGTGTCGTGTCGACAACCAAAACCCACAAAATCACTTAGTAGAATTATCACGTGCATGGCTAGCCAACGGTACCCCGCTGTTGAAAAATTAGGCATCCAGAGCTGTTTTGGGATTGCTTTTGCGCAGTGTGTATATTGTGCTGTTATAAATACTATTACTAGGTCTGTGTATATTGCAATGGTCTGGTGGATCTACATCAGAAACGGTTTTGATATTGCTGTGCTCTTAATACTGTTATGTCAAAACATACATTTGTGTGTAATATGTATTGCTGAAATTCCATTTTTAAAGTGTTTTAAATTGCGATTCATTCTTATTGTAAGTGCTTGAGGGTGAGTGATAATAAAGTACACAAAGTAAAAATTAACGGGTACTACCAGTATGTAGTATCTCCACAAAATGTTTGGGATTTCTAAATGATCACCCTTTGCGTTTTCACTACACTTAATGTCTTGATTGTTTGGACAATTGTTGGATCTATCAATTTCAGCTACTTGTAAAGGGAGTTTCGTATAAAATATTTCAGGGCATGTTACTAGTTCCAGTGCCATAAACTGGCACTATGAGAAAACAATTTAAAGTGACACACACCATGCATGGAACATAAATGCCACATACCTGTCGTATGAAACTGTTTGAACTGTCAGAAAAACTACCGTCTGATCTCTTCAGTTTTCCTTTCCTTTTGGCCCCCTTTCCAGCCTGCAACAAAGCACCCTACCCTTAGTACATATTATATATAAGTAGTAATTGATTCTAACACATTTACTATTACATTTACTATTTTTTATTTTTTTTTACACGACAGTAAAATACATAACTGTAGATCTGGATACATACCGGTATTCATAAATGACATAATGCGAAGTTGCCATACTAACAGAACCATCCATATGACCATAACTAACACACTGCGAAGTCACTGACATGTAACATCGGACAGATTTCACGTATGGAACACACTTTTTTTTGGAGGTACACAGCCGCATCCCGTTTTTTATATGGATTTGTTTCAAATGGAAATATTGTGATAGCATAGTGGATGAATAGTGAGGTGATCATAATAGTTGGACTAAAATAAATTAATATCCTATATTTTACTGACTTGAAATAATTTGGGACTGTCCCAAGTTGACCATAAGGGTGAGGTGGCTGTATTATTGAAGTGACTATAAAGCAAGATTCAACTGTACATATTTTCTTGTGTTCATCACACGAGTATCAATTTATGACAAATTCATTGTAGTCAAAGCACAAATATTTTTGAAGCTACGCAGATTTCCAGCGAAACCTAGCAGACGTAATTTGATGTAGGAATATTTCACAGACTTACAGATAGCGAAACTTGATCGGAATTGGAATGCTATAGGCCAATTAACCAATGAAAAATATTATACGGATTTACACAGCCTTTAACAGAATTTCAAATTAAAAGTAAAAATACAGATTTCAACCCAAAAAGTGGCAGACATGTCTGAAGTGCCAAAACTGCCAAAAGAACCACCCATAAACAACGTCCCCTCTGAGACAATGCACTGGTACCTGGTAGCCCACTATCAATTTCACACAAGTGCCAAGGAACACAGAGATGACCACCCCATGACACAGAACCATGAATCATTGATCAGCCACCTGTCAGGTATCTCACCAGACTCCAGAACAATAATAAGAATATAACATTATTTTTTAACTTTACTAGGCGCAGATGTATAACTCTCCCAATTGGCCGGGAGAGATTCCTCTTGCATTTTCTAAAGCACCTAGATCCCTAGGCTGGGATGGGAACAAGGATGCCATTTCCACATATTCATCGCCAGCTTTGTCTGTCTTCTGCTGTGCATAGTCGAGTCAGTCAGCTTTGCTTTGTTCGTTTCTGTATATTATCCAGCCAGTTTTTCCTCAGTTGGCCCTGTCTTCTCTTACCGTCCAGGGTGTCTTCTCTTACCCTCCAGGGTGCCTTGCAGGATGGTTTTTGAGATGGTGTTGTGTTGGGTGATGTGGCCAAACCAGGGCATGCATCATTTTATTGTTGACTAAAGCAATATTTCGATATTCAAATTAAGGCGAGTTCTATTCTCTGTCGCCACAAATGTTCCATTCCATTTAGAAATAGGTTCTCCCTGTTAATTTTCCTTCCTCGACATCTCTGCAAATTACTAAATGATAATGCTAATTGTCCCTGTTGTGTAAAGATGTGTCACACAATCGTGTAAAGCTAGGTGACAAAAATGCTTATTAATTTTACATTATGCTTGATGACTAATATCAATTGTCATGCTGTTAACGTAAAGTTTATCCCAATAACAGAAAACATTGCAGCCTTTAGTGGTATTACCGTAACATCACTAACAACATGCCGATAAAAGTGTCGTTTTACTGTTGCAAGTCCTTGTAAGTAAATACGTATGAAAGTCACAACGGTGCGCTTTTTTGATATTTGTAACGTAAAATTACATGCAAAAGTCTGAAACAGTGAAAGGGTTACAGTGAATATATGGACACTACATCATTGGTGAAGATGCATCAATGATATTAAATCAAATATTCATTAGATATAAAATAAATATATGTTATAAGTACATCAGTACACAGAGGGAGATTTCACAAGATCGGTATATCATTGATTAGATGCACCATGAATTGACAACCAATTAACTTTTCATTACATAAAAATTATTAGTCTTGTGGGGGGGTCATATCATGGTTATTTATGTGTTTAGTTTGTTGTGTATTTTTCTATTGCACCGCAACATAGTAGCATGGGTGAGTTACGCCACTGATGTTAAGGGAAATAAAATACCTCATACAGAGAAATAGAAAAAACCTGTTTTGGACTCACAAAGCCAGTGGTCTCTCAATCTATAAGAACACCTGCTTGTGGGGCGCGATAGCATACCGGTTAG
This sequence comes from Lamellibrachia columna, assembly GCA_963662155.1. Classification (NCBI taxonomy): domain Eukaryota; kingdom Metazoa; phylum Annelida; class Polychaeta; order Sabellida; family Siboglinidae; genus Lamellibrachia; species Lamellibrachia columna. The sequence goes on along the minus strand of OY759271.1, from coordinate 31,271,154 downwards.
AAGGCCGGACTCTCAATCGAGAGAACCCGGTTTCAAATCCCACTGCGGTCGCTTCGAACCTTTGGCAAGTTTGATCACCCCACGTTGCCACAGTTCACTCAGCTGTATAAATGAGTACCTGGCAATACAGACAGTGGTGGATACGTGAATGAATAGCCTTCGCGCAGCAATTGCAGCGTGGCTGAATACTTCCCAAAGAAGTTGAGATGGCCTTGGAATGAACAGGTCTGCCAGGGGGTGAAGTGTAAAGCGCTTTGAGCAGTCCTATGGACCGGATACTGCGCTATAAGAACATACCTTTACCTTTACTAACAGAGCCTTTCATTGATCAAAGCCTATGTAATAAAAAACCTACCCATGGGTAGTATCCACTGCAACATGCTAGTTCGTTTGTGCAACTTTTGTTTGTAGTTTTTATGAAATCATCAGACAAACTATTAAATTATTTAATGCTTGTTCAAGCATTAACTGAAGTGAAAATCGAAATGCTGAAAAATCACGATTTTCTTCCTTGGTTAAATTTCGTAACTTTATCATGTGATCGGCGAGAGGATAGAGGTCACGCTCATGATCAGCATTGACTTGCACAATGTTTACCATTTTGGATATCCACTATATAGATCCTTACCAGATCTAACGACTAACATAAATTCTTTCGATGATTTGAAACAGGCATTTTATAAATTAAATCATTACATAAACTATTCACACACTATATATTTGGACACCAACGAACCAGATTTGTGATAGGCTGAATCAGTTGAGGAAGCAGCTATAAAGATCAATTGCAAATATGAATTCTGAGATGTGTGTCACTGAAGTAAATGTGATAGGTAAAGGTAAAGTCATCCCCCAGACATTACGCCTTAGGAAGCCATGAAGGCTTATATGGCCAGTGCTTAAACCTGGTTTCTGTAGTGCGAAGCAACTTAGAGTGCAGTTATACTGACTCTCCTGGACGGGACACTAGTCCATCGCAGAAGTAAATGTGATAACAGTAGGTTCATTAGCAATGTTATTAGCTATCAACTTAAACCAGAAAAACTTATCTGTATAATCAGTCTGCCAAGTCTCACCACCTACAGTTTACTAGTTGGTTCGTAGTGTTATTGAAGAGCACATCATAAAAATGTGTTATCAACTTTATGATTATGCACCAGTAAGTCTGAAGTAGTGTTTGATGGGGGAGTGCAAGATACCCAGAAATGTGATCGGTAACTTACTGTATACAGGACTTAGGCTACAGGCAAAAACATGGTATAGTATAATTATAAATATGTTTACCCTGTATGTTCGTGTATGCATAGATACGTTCGTGTATGCATACATACGTACGTGCGTGCGTGTGCATGAATGAACATATATTGTGCTTGCAAATATTCAGAAACTATCAGAAAATGGAAACACACAAAACAGAGAGTTAAAAGTTTATTCAAATTATTGCAGTGTCCAGAGGAGCATGACCAGCCTTCAGTAATCCCAGTATCCACCTAATTCAGTACATGAAGCTAACAGTAGTTGATAACTTAAATAACTGATTTTCTTCAAAGTTACATAGTTTGTTATTCATGATAAAAACATGAATTCCAATCATTCCTATACTAAATTACTTACTGTGTAAGGCCACTTAGCAACTTCCGCCATTTCGTACAATCTCTAGCGGCACTCTCTACCATCTTCCAAGAACACCATCCTAGTTGGTGTCTCTCTACTACAACAGTCCTTCTCCCTGTTAATGTTGTTCTTCCTCTCTTCCTTTTACCTTCAGGGCCCAGATTACTGCTAGTTTAGTGTTGTTATTACCATCTCTCCTAAGTGTGAGGTCAATCCATCTCCATTGTCTGATTTTACTGTCTTCTGACATTGGTGACATACAAGCGCGGTTGTAGAGCTCTTCAACTGATACTTTAATTGGTATCTTTGATAGTCATCATAGGCATGCTCTTTGAAAAACATTATATATTTTTTTCTCATTTGTTCGGGTCATTCTCCACATTTCGGCTCCATATAATAGCATTGCTATAACATTGCTCTTGAAGACGTTCAGAAGATGTTAATTTTCACAATTTGTGTGAATGCTTGAGGATCTGCATGTCATTTTCACCATTTGTGTGAATGCTCGAGGATCTGCATGTCTTTTTCACCATTTGTGTGAATGCTTGAGGATCTGCATGTCATTTTCACCATTTGTGTGAATGCTTGAGGATCTGCATTTCATTTTCACCATTTGTGTGAATGCTTGAGGATCTGCATGTCATTTTCACCATTTGTGTAAATGCTTGAGGATCTGCATGTCTTTTTCACCATTTATGTGAATGCTTGAGGATCTGCATGTCTTTTTCACCATTTGTGTGAATGCTTGAGGATCTGCATGTCATTTTCACAAATTCATCTTCTCCTTATAGTCTTGCAGCATGGGGGCTGCATCTCATTCATTTCAGCCCTCTCAACAACTTGTCTCCATTTCTCTCTCTCTCTCTCTCTCTCTCTGCAATTGTTCCCGCTCCCTGTTCACACCTGCCTTTGCAGGTCTCTCTTCCTGTTATTCCTCCACCTTAACGTTGGTATTCCTCTCCTCCTCCTGTTTTTGATGCTCTCTTGATCAAACTCTCCTAACTCCTGTCATAAAACAAGTTCCCTTAACTGCACTAGAACAGGCTTTCGGGTATTCACACTGTGGTGTGAACTCTGCATGGGTATCCAGGGGCATTTTCACATGGGAAATTAAAATTGAAAAAAATTAATTAAAATAACTAATTTGTTACTTTTTAACCAGTTCTGGGAATAGTTGGATGCATGCTGATTTCATGTTGGCCAGATAGGTGGCTGTCCATCGATGTTGTGTATTCTATTTGCTGATCTCTCTGGTTGGTATATTACTAGTTGTTCTTCCTCAAAGTTCCCTTTATAAAAGGATGATGCTGGTTAATTTTTATATAGCTGCACAGTGCATACCTCTACATAATTTTTTGCCACCAATCTCATTTGTCAGCTTTTTCTCTCTACTTTTCTTATCTCTCTTCATTAAGTTTACCCATCTTAGATATGGTGTTTCCTGTGGCATCGCTGTTTCACCGCCTCTGCTCTCTTTTGTTCAGCTAGCCTCCACCTGCACTTGTCCTGCCCACATCATCCTTCTTCTTACTATTCTTCCCATCTAACTCAACTGCATCCCAATCTCTTCCCTTGAATAATACATCCTCCTTCAATCCACCCTCTTTGCTTGAGTAGTGACCACGTTTGCCTTGTCTGCTCAGATTTTTATCTGATGGGTTTTGTATGAAAGTAACGATACCTGAAATTAAAAGAACCTATTATTATTAATGTATTAATTTAAGACTAATAAATTGGAATACCCTGCTGCTCTGACAATTACAAAAGGCAAAATTATTGCACCAATAATATTGTTAATATAATGGGTAATCATTATATAATATGCTAAATTTATTTAATGAGAAAAATCGTTTAACTTATAACTGTTTATGAAGTGCAGGACTTTGTATTTAGAGACAAAACAAATGTTTAATGTACTGAAGCAAGCACCATCTAAGATTACAGCTTATGCACTAGAATTAAGAAATACCTGCCATAGTAACACACATGTATACAATATGTTATTTCACTCTTCCAATAGTTATATACACCGTACAGGCATGACTTCAATGTTTACATTGACAGATTTCATTTTCCTACATTAATCAAAAACCAAAACAGGTGGCTCATAAAAGTAATAAAAAGGCAGTTATTTTCTGCAATCAACATCCATGTTTTAAGTGTGACCTAGATCTAGACGGTAACACTTTTAATGCAGAATTATAATAAATATGACAAGGAAAATGTAGGAGAAAAACTTAAGTTACATACCACAACTTGTCGTTTCGTTGCAGTCAAACTCAACAAAATAACCTGAGTAGATCAAACGTGCACGCTAACTGTTGTATTTTTCTCCTTCTGTTTCTTGGTAATGTTGTAGGCTTGAAGCAGCAGAGATCCTTGGCAAACAGACGGATCTATTTCCTATTATTTTTTTAACAACAGCTGGTCTTTAAATGCGTTTTCTTTAGTAATGCGTTCTATCATGAATGTGCATGATGAAGTCATACAGGAATATGTACGGAACTATGGTTTTTATTTTAGCAAGCAACGAAAAATGTGCATCCCAATTTCTCATGTGCACATTATGCAGGCCATAAAATGTGTATTAAATGTTACAGATGCTAGCAATATATTATTCTTGGGACTAGCACAACAGAACCTTTTTAAGATTGATTATCGTAACTGGTCCATGCTTCATTGCTAAAAAAGTCCAAATCATATTCTAGTCTGACCAAAATGCAATATGCACATAGCATCATATCTACTGAAATTATGTACAAACAATGGAAAAATAATATTTGCCATTGTTTACCTCTCAAGAAACCTGTTTGCATTCTCTGAATATTTTTGGGCTGATCCACTCGACCTTAGACAGCGGACTGACTTGTGTCACATGACTGGTCATGTGATGTGCCTGTAGCGACATCAGTCCATCGACGAAAGCGACTAATTGGCAAAAAATCTTTGGAGAATACAAACAAGTGTCTAGATAAAAATAACATGTCAAATGCAACAATCCAAGAAACAGGAACATCCATCCATTCAAGGGGGAATAAAAATGGAGCTCAATTTTTGTAGAATGGTTTAGTACTATTACATAACATAAATGTTTTAAGTTTAGTTAATCTGTTGACAGAAGTCAAGCATCATCAGCCACATAGGCCAGTAAGATAAGACTGAGAGTACCTGACTACCTGTAACTGTGACTACCACCCAGAGTACCTCCAACCACACACAACTTCAACTGTCAAAACAAATCAAAGTGTTGGGTGCATCTACTAGTAAATGACACCTAAACCAGACTTCTAGTATTTTCACGTTTAAATATATCATTATTCTAAATTAAAAAAGCATCACGACCAAAAACACAGTCAATCAGGAGGAAGAGACACAAATATGTGGTGATTGGGCATTGGGCCATGCCCCCTTGGGCTTAACTTTTTTATTTTGTTCTGTATTTTTTTATTGCTCCGCAACATGGTAGCATGGGTGAGATATGCCACTGATGTCAAGGGAAGTAAAATACCTCACACAGAGAAAGAGAAAAAAACCTGTTTTGGACTCACAAAGCCGGTGGTCTCTCAATCTATAAAGACACCTTCTAATAGAGCCCGTCGTTGATAAAAGCTTATGTAGCACTTGGCTTCTCAAGATGTAAGGGTATCAGAAGCAGAGCAATTAAGCTTGAAACCTGCTTGTTTAAAACATTGCATAGGTCTATCAACTATAGGACACATTTTCTGATTTGTAGGTACGCTGTCATACATAAATGTTTGCACTGTTACACATTCTTGTTCACACTGTGAAAATGGCCACCGGTCATAACCAGAGTGTTAATTTTTGTTGTAAAACATTAACACTAAATTACCAAAAATACAAATGACCGATGAAGCAATAATGTTGAAATGTCACTACACAGATATTTCATAGTGGAAATCCTAACAATGTTGTGCTGCTGTTTCATAAATCATGTTTGTTTTAAATGTTAGTGTGTTTATTAAAGAAATTGTTTTTGCACATCATAGCTATATGCACAAACATATATTTTTTTAAATTGGCATCCTTTTGATAGTGATTGTTTTTCCAACCTCTCAATCTCCACCTTTCATCATCAAACTCCTAATAGATCTACAATACCAAAGCTACTTTTATTTTTGTATGTAAAATTTAATATTGCCTCATTACATAACAAATATTGAACTGTTGTGGTCATGCAAGAACCACTACATAGAATTGCGGTCGTATTTCCCACATGACAACCTTAACAACTCACTGAATTTGGTGCTATTATATACTATACTGTAAATTATTAATGACTTGAATGTTACTATTGACAGTTTACTACATGATTATATAGAAGGGATTTTGATGTTAAGAGATATGTCAGGGCAAACATGGTTATCAGCAACTGGTGGCGATTTTCTTAAAGATTAGGTCAGAAGTGTAAGATATCTTTCCGTTTTCATTAGTATATATTTTGCCACTAAACCATACACATAAGATCACTGATCAATTATGCAGTAGCATAAGTTATCAATAACTGATGACAACACAGTTTGACAGCCAGTGAGTGACAGCTAGGTGATTCGTGTTTGACATCACATGTCATGTCCTCTCCTAACAATAAATGAATAATTAAAATAAGTGAAATGAATGTTACACATAAATATAAGAAGAGCTAAAATATAAAAGCCCACAGTGTTTGCGAATTCGTATTTCTGTTTCGAAAAACGTAGACGATGTTGGTTGTGCCTTTTCCTTTCGCTGATGATTTATGCATGCTTCAAAGACGTTTATTCAGTGATCGATTCCGCACTGCCACAAATCCCGTCAGCTACGCGCAACCTTCATGATGAAAAATATCGTCACGGAAAAACAGATACAAATGGTGAACATAACACAAACAGGATCCACCACCGTTATATGTTGTCATCTTTCGGTTGGGATGTTGGCATAGATGTCCGCTCGGTTTGCGAAATGACGGATGTCGCTACCCTAGCTGCTAGCTCGCACTCACATGGGAATCGCATCGCTAACTTACGAGTGAGATGCGACAGCGCGCAGACACGTAAAATGGTGGCCTATTTTCCATTCGCGTGTGCATCCGGCGTATTTATGTGGGAACACGGATACAACTACGTTACCTGGTGTGGGTTCTGGAGAGGGGGAACATCGCAATCGGCCTCGACAATATGCGCTATTCTAGTCGAGGGCCGAGCCATCATTTGCGCTATGTTGGGTTATCCATTTTCCGAAGGCGGTGGCCGCGTCCTGCCCGGCTATTTCCGTGTGTCCCCCACAGGTGTACGCCAACTATATCCAGTCTCCGCTGTGCGATGTTTTTTCTGTCGAAATGTAGCGACAACACCTAATATTCCTTTGCCCAAAATACTCCAAATATTTCTGTCAATGCCTTGGCGCAGATGGATTGCCCAGCTTCAGGTTTCGCCAGTGAGTACCGTAAGGGCGGGTACCTGAATTACATCAAGACAACACTATTCAAATTCCGTTATCGTTTGCGCTAGCTGGTTCAGCTGTTCCACGTTAATTTGTAAATGTGAACGAAATCTTATGCTCTAACCAAATTATTAATTTATGTAATAACAAATAACCCGAACTAGCGTGTTCCTGGAAATAATCCGTTTCCCGAATCCCTTACGAGTTTAGACTTTGCTTTCTAGGATGACGATGTTTAGGTGAATTTTGTAAGTGTCCCTTTCATTGGACGCCGAATATTGCCGAACACAGCTAGTTCCGAGAGTTGATGCGAATCATAAATGAAAGCAGTCTAGATAGCGATTCGTTCATCGTATTATCTATTATTATGAAATCAGACCGTATTCGTGTCTAATGCAGCGCTTCGCTTGTCATCGGTTTTATAAAATGTGTACAAAATAATTGTTCGTAGGCACATAAATTTACTTTTAACTATAATGATGTAGTATGTACACCTGTTAATTAGGGTTCTGGTGGTGGGTAATATGGGTCTAATGCATAATGAAACTTTCAGTATATGACGCTTGAAGTGCTATGATTTACAATATATATTATATTATTTCGTTGTAGTTTTGCTTTATTAAATTTTTTATTAATTGAAATAGTTCAAAATTGTCTTAATTAAGATGTTATCGATAAGACAATGGCTTCCTTGCCCACATGCATGCCATCTGGGTTTTGTGCCTTGGATGGCAATTTTTTTCAATCTTGTTATTGTTTATACGTATTATATACTTTGTATCAAATGTGTAAACATGTTTTCTATATTGGTTAGGCTATATTTGACAAATCCTGCATTCTTGCGCCTCTGAATTTTTTTATTCTGGATATACGGCGCTTCATAAGCATAAGTTATTATTATCATCATCATCCGTCGTCGTCATCATTTACGGCTACTAAAGCAACTATTGAAGCAAAACATTTCGACAGGCTAATTCTATATTAGGATATTATCGACATGTTGCCTTTACCAGTTGAATACATTGTTTGTTTAACTTACATATTAATCTAATTCATTATTAATGAATAAATTTGGGTTAGACCAAATGATGCATGTGTGTGTGTGTGTGTGTGTGTGTGTGTGTGTGTGTGTGTGTGCGTGCGTGCGTGCGTGCGTGCGTGCGTGCGTGCGTGCGTGCGTGCGTGCGTGCGTGCGTGCGTGCGTGCGTGCGTGCGTGCGTGCGTGCGTGCGTGCCTGTGTGTATATGTATGTGTGTGTATATATATATATATATATATATATATATATATATCCGTGCGTGCGTGCGTGCGTGCGTGCGTGCTGTGTGTATATGTATGTGTGTATATATGTGTATATATGTATATATATATATATATATATATATATATATATATATATATATATATATATATATATATATATATATATATATATATATATATATATATATATACTCCTCGAGTTCAGGTTAGGTCTATTCCCTAGGGATAATCGTGTGTGTTTGGTAATCGTGAATGTGTTCAAACGGACCTACTTGGTATGGTAGGGTGGGACATGAAATAGACAGCACAAATCTGCATTTAAATGTTCCTGCATGGCTGAAGTAAAAATTGTGGATTTGCAACGTTGTTCTGAAAAGCACAGATCACGCTTAGCGTCATGCAACTCTTTTTTATTCATCATTAGTGTATACAATTAGAGTATATTTATATAATCCTGCGTCCTTCCACCACATGATTTGGCCAGTTAATAGTCGTGATTAGGTAGTGAAAAATGTATTTATTTTGATAAAAGCTACGTGTTTTCAAATGTAAGATCTATAATTTTTAATCGATGGCTCCTGACAAATCGAAGTAGGTTGTATTACTTAATTAATAATTCCATATTAATGAATACATACGCGTTATCCTCGGTTATCGGCGTGCGCACCGTAGAAACTAGTTCCATTTATGTTCTTATTGTTTCCTAATAAACTGGAATTAATCACACACAAGTTGAATTTATTGATCGTGAATCAGTCAGTTGGAAGGATAAGCTAAAGAGGAAGTCACTGGCGACTAGACGAGGGACACAGAACGGGACCAAAGAAGCAATGAAGAAGCCAAACAGAAGACGCGTCAGCACCAGCAGCGATGCGGAAGAACGGCCGAATGTCGTATGCGACGAGCCCTTCACGAACTGTAGACTTCGGGAGGTGTGGGTAGTACAGTGTCGGTGTACAGTGACTGCGCGCCAGGAGTACGTTGTTTTATCTGTCTTAACAGCGTGCCCGAGAGTGACTTAGAAATGATGCCCGTTTGTTAAAAGTTTTGCTAAAATAAACAATGTTTTTTGACAACTAATAATAGTTAGTTTCATTTCAGTATGTGTATTTCATACAATGGAAAAACCTGTTATTGTTATGGGACAAGACGCCCCAAGGGTTCGTGCCCAGTAAATAGAGCCTCTTGGGTAAGACGCTCCCTCTGGGCAATATATTAATTTAATTATTACATACTGTTATTGTTATCAATCGTCACCAATGTACCTCAAAATAATAGATTTATGAATAACTATAGCTATATTACCCTTAAAGGGGACTCTCTGCTCCACCATATCATCTACCTGAGATGCAATTATCCTACTTTAATATGCGCATAACAGAGCATCCACAATTGGCTTATATATTATTATTATATATTTACACCATAGTTTTCAATGTGACAACGCGCACAAATGGAAATGTGACATTTGGAAAACAGTGCTAATATTTTAAGAAAAGTATTAAAACAGTGTTTTTGAGCTCACCCCTTTGAGTTTGCGTTTCGCACTTCCGACCAACGTTCAGTAGTGATTCCTTTTGAGTTACCTAGCAGGGACACCACCAATTTCACTGTATATAATACAATAACACCAAACGAGCGGGGGCCCGTTTTGCACGTTGTTCCTCTGTGTGTTATTTGTTGGCGGACATACTGGAAACGAGGGCTATAAGGCTTATGTTAACACATGTTCGCAATTTACAACTACACATTACATGCAGTGCAAAGTTTGATATCTATGGGTAATGTGCATTTCAAACCAACCAAATCAATGTATATTCTTTGGCACCAACATACAGGCATTTGGCTCATGTGTCGCAAAACGTCTCTATCCATACAAATACATTAATATGTCATGACATACGGGACATGTCAGCCCGTTAATGTAGGATACTGCGTGTAAAACCCACTATGCCCCAGACAAGTTTACGTCCCATATTTCACGATGTGTATTTTTTCGTTTTGGGTTTATTAATGCAGGGTAAATCACCACTGCACCTGGGATTTAATTCACTCTAAATTCCCATTCTTCACCGTCGCCTCCCTGCCTGTCTCTCTACCGCCTCCTCGTCGTCTCCCAACTGCTCCCGCTGCTTTTCCAGCTGCTTTCCAGTGGCATATTTTTTTTTTTGGGGGGGGGGCATCGTTGGCGCGGCGTATGCTATAAACACACTTTAAAACGAAATTTTTTTTAAATAAAAACTATTACGGTATACAATTTTAGTTATGGATTGTAACACGCATGAATTATAATAACTTGTTGAGTATGGAGACTGAGTGCACCGCATTACCACTATGCATAGCCACATCCTGAATCTGGCACTATCCGAGGCATGCGAGAATTCGGAAGTAAAATACAGTGTACACGCATACCCTGGCTATACTCTTCAAATACAGACAACGATGACTAGAGCACTTTACAGAAGAAATGAACATCCGGGGGAAGCGGGAATGTTTGAAGGAAGTGGGTGTTGGAAAGGTTAATGTACTGTTTGAAACAAGGGGCGTGGAACGACGCACTACACTGGATGGGTTTAGTTAAATGTACGAAGCCATCATTGATTGCCTGGCTGTAATTTCGAACAACGAGGCCAAGGCATGGAGTTAAAAAACAATGACTGGTCCAACTGAATCGGTGCATGTTTGAGTACGCCATAGGCCTCAGCAAGCTGCTCTATGGTTCTACGAAGGATGTTCGTCAAGCCTACGAAGAAATCATTCTGGTATATTTATCGACATCAGACAAAATGCAGATGCGGAATACAGTGAGATTTACAAGATGACTGAATATTATGGTTTCGATCTCAAGGCGCTTTGGGAGGCAGACCATGAGACATAACATAGAGACCGACACCCAGTGTTCGAAATGAGGGGGTCTGGGGGCAGTACCCCCCATAGGGGACGAGGGACCTCCCATAAGAAAGAAAAACGTAAGCTTGTGGGGGTCCCACATTTTATCGTTGTACCGACGTAATTATCCTCCTTTCGTTGTTGCGCCTGTCGCTGCGTGTGAGATTATGCTCTGGTTCGTCTGTACTAGAGCTCGATGGTTTTCACAGAAGTTGATTGATCTCGCAGCAAGAACTCGACGGTTTTCAAATCAAATCAAATCAAATTTATTTTGACACTGCATATCTTTAAAAAAAAATAATCAGGGGTGTTTACAATAAAAATAAATAAATAAAAAATAAATAAATAAATTTTCGCAGAAATTTATTGATCTCGCAGCAAGAACTCGACGGTTTTCGCAGAACTCGACGGCTTTAGCAGCACTCGACATCATTATGTCGGTAGTTTAGCTGATTCATTCAGCTCACTCTATTGTCATTTCGTTAATCTCTGTTAAAACATTCCACTCATATCATTGATGAGTGTGTGTTCTGTGGCTAAGGGCGCCATCTGTTGAGTGTCTGCAGTAATACCACCAACGAGTGTCTAGTTGAGGCACATTTTACTTTTGACATTTTACTTCTCAGAATTACAGAGCACTGTTTTTGCAAGCGCATTACTCCAGTAACGTCTTATACCACAATTTACAATTTAGTCATTTAGCAGACCCTCTTATCCATTATCCAAGTGCATTTAACCTAAGTTGGTAAAATAACTACAGGTCGCTATCATAGCAAACAAGTCTTTTCATATAAAAATATGCGCTAATAGCTATTACAGTACCTGAAAAGAAGATTTTTTAAAGAAGATTTTTTGTCGGGGGGGTGACCAATATTTTTAGGGGTCCCCCCCAAGAGTCAGTGGTCATTTCGAACACTGCATACAGCCTAGAAATACAGTAGCGACGCTTAGTATTCCTGCCTTTTCTCGACCACCTTCTCCAGAAATGTGACACGAGGTTCAGTATGAGCGCTGGGAGAGCTGTGCTCGACCTGAAGCTTCTGTCCAATGAAGTGGACGACCTTCTCCAGGAATGTGACACGAGGTTCAGTGTGAGCGCTGGGAGAGCTGTGCTCGACCTGAAGCTTCTGTCCAATGAAGTGGACGACCTTTTCCAGGAATGTGACACGAGGTTCAGTGTGAGCGCTGGGAGAGCTGTGCTCGACCTGAAGCTTCTGTCCAATGAAGTGGACGACCTTTTCCAGGAATGTGACACGAGGTTCAGTGTGAGCGCTGGGAGAGCTGTGCTCGACCTGAAGCTTCTGTCCAATGAAGTGGGCGAGTTGACATATGCTAACATAACCGACCTCCAAGAATTATATTGGCATGACCTGCCACCCCCAGTGTCCATGTCAGCTGAAGTCAGACTGTGGATGAAGAAATGGGATTCGTCAGAAGAAACAAAGCGCTCTAACCTACAGGAAACAAAGAGCGCAACGTCCAGCTACATACGTCCCCAGATCTTTTCCGCATGTTTCACTTGCTGAAGCTAATATCGGTCACAGGTGCTGGAGTGGAGAGTGCTAATTCTGAACTAAAACCGTAATGCGGAGCACCGTCGCCCAATGTAGCACCACCGCCCCGATGTAGCACCATCGCCCCGATGTAGCACCACCGCCCTGATGTAGCACCACCGCCCCGATGTAGCACCATCGCCCTGATGTAGCACCATCGCCCTGATGTAGCACCATCCCCCGATGCATTGGTGCTACATCGTGTACACAAGGACGTCAAACTCGACTTTCAAGCAAATATTGACAAGTACAGCAGGAAGCACCCAAGAAGAACGATTTTTATTAATCCACTGAGCTCTCATTGAACTGCTATTGATTGATGCACGCTAACCGTACATATACATACACTATACTAATATACTAAACGTTTCAATGTGCTCTTTGATCTGATTTTGTTTTATTAATTTAATTAATATGATGATAAAATTATCCAGGGTGGTTCACCAATCATCCCCTCAACATACTTTCACCATACATACTTTCACCACGTAATGGCTGGAAATGCACAATTACAAGAATAGTAAATGTATACCCCTGACCCCTGTGGATGGGTGGCTGCGTCCCCCCCCCCACCCCGTTGGTCAAATTCTAGATCCGAACCTGCTGCGCCTACGTTGTTCATCTTGTATAGTAGATTCAAAAATGTAACGATAAATCAAACGAACTATAAGTTTATTGAAATTAATGTGTCTATATCTTACCTGTCTGAGATTGAGCGACTGCGTCTTGTAGGCCTATGTCACCAGTCTCAGTTGATATAATCATAATTTTTACGTATTATATATATATAAGCCTCTCTTTAAATAGATGACCAGTTTTATTTTACTATGATTGGAAACGACTGGTGCCCTTAACACCAGGCGTGTGCTACAAGGCTAAACATTTTCTGTGAGTCGTGTGTTTATTCGCCTTAAAACGGACCAGTTAATGCTATGTAGGGGAACGACGTGCAAAACGGGCCCTCTACCCAAAACGGGCATTCGTCCGTTTGGCGTTACTATAGGCTATATACAGTGAAATGGGAGGTGTCACTACTAAGTTATTCACAGGGGATCACTACTGAACGTTGATAGGACGCGTGAAACGTAAACTCAAACAAGTGAGTTCCAACGAATAGTTTTTGTTTACAATTTTATTAAAGTAATATTACTATCACTGTTTTCCAAATGTCACGTTTTCATTTCTGCTCGTTAAAAACAAAGGAAACTCTGGTGTATATAAGCCAGTTGTGTATTCTCTGATATGTGCATAATAGATTCAAAGTGCATGCACCAGTCTTATAAAAAGGAACAAAAACAGAAGCCATATTGTGTTGCCAAAATCCCCCTGTCGCCTCCCTGTCGCCACCGTCTCCCTACCACCTCACCGCCGTCTCCCAACCGCTCCCACTGCTTCCCGAGTCCCCGTTTATTGAAGTGAACGGGATTGGTCAACGCTTACCTAAGTTCTTGACGTTGGCACGGGGTATGCTACACTTTAAAATTAAAACATGTTTTTAATAAAAAATGATTACGGTATACAACTGTGTTATGGATTGTAACACGCATGAATTATAATAACTTGGTGAGTATGGACTGTTGCGCCTACGTCGTTCACCATTTATAGTAGATTAAAAAATGTCACGATAAATCAAACCAACTGTAAGCCCATTGTAGTTAATTTGTCTATATCTTACTGAGATTGAGCGATTGTGTCTTGTAGGCCCCTGTCGCCAGTGTGAATTGATATTTCACGTATAAGCCTCCCTTTAAATAGATGACTAGTTTTATTTTACTAGGATTGGAAACGATTGATGGCCTTAGCGCCAGGCGTGTGCTACAAGGCTAAACATGTGTTGTTAGTCGTGTGTTTATACGACTTACAACGAACCAGTCAGTGCAATGTAGGGAAACAACGGGCAAAGCGGGCCCTCTACCTAAAACTGGCCTCTGCCCGTTTGGCGTTACTATAGGCTGTATACAGTGAAATTGGTGGTGTTACTGCTAAGTTATTCACAGTGGATAACAACTGAACTCAAACTCAAACAAATGAGCTCAAAAACAATAGTTTTTCAAAATTTTCAAAAAATAATATTATTAGCACTGTTTTCCAAATGTCACATTTTCATTTGTGCGGGTTGGAAACAATGGAAACTATGGTGTATATAAACTAGTTGTGTATGCTCAGATATTTGCATATTAGATTCAAAGTGCATGCATCAGTCTTATAAAAAGAAAAAAAAGAAAAAGAAAACAGAAGTCCTATTGTGCTGTCAAATCCCGTCACCCTTTGCCAACAGGGGCCCGTTTTGATGGATTGCGTATAACAGAGTTATACAATAAATAAATAAAATAAATGATAGTAATAATAGAATAATAATAATTATATAGGGTGGGATGGGCAAGGAACCCCCTCCCCCCAAGGGAAATCGAATGCGGGAAAGAATCCTTTCGGTAACTAGATGATCTTTGGTACATTCCGCGTGTTGAAATTGTTGACGTACCTAGTCTTTGAACAATTTTTTACCCATTTTAGCGGAGGTTCCTATGGTGGGATCAGAAGCCCAACCACGGGGCAAAAAGCTGCCCTCTCGGCGTTTGCAATATTACGTTTTTTTAATAGTTTTTCACATATCGCCGTAAACTGATACATGTATGCCACTACTATGATCGCGTACGTTACGTATTTTGTTTCAGTTGTTTCCAGCTGTTGTACAAAGTCCCACTTTGGTAAGGACGATTTTTTTAATAAGTATGAAACTCACATTTTAATATGAATAGCTGACCGCGTGTTTTGCTTCTGTTGCAACCATATTGTAAGCAGATGGACATTATAATATGTGGCTCCATCTGGCTATCTCGAAATTCGTACTTTCGAGCCTGATACCTAGATACAGGGGATAGCAATTTTGTTGCATATTGGCGTCTTGCCCCATCTTACCCTACAAAGCGAAAAACTTAATACAGAAAACGATAATACACCATAGTTGTATGTGCGAACTGGTTTCGGAGAAAAAAGGAAGGAAATAATGGGTAAAATGTGGACAATGAACGGCGTGGTTACACCAGAACAGTGCACCGTACGAGTGTGGAAAATTTGCTTGCGAAATATGTGATGATGGCTTAGAAGGAAAAGTGGATGTGAAGTGAATCAACTTTGTACGCACATTTTTAAAGACGCAAAAATCCGGTGGCGTCTTGAAACACCTTTTAGATACCTGACTTGTGATTTAGACAACAAGGCGCCATATATAAGTACAAACGTAAGTAGAGACATGGAGAAGAGAAGTGATAAATGGAGGAGATAATTCCGTAGAAATGAAACATGTAACCATTATGAGAAATCTTGCTTAAAATTCCTCCTCAATTCGATTTTTTCGCTAGTCTGATTTCAAATTCATTTTGCGAAAACTCAAACCACCGCTACATGCCAGCTCGTTTGTACAACTTCTGTGTGTAGTTTTTTTAATTGAAGTGAAAGTAGAAACGCTGAAAACTCGTGTGGTCGGCGAGAGGATGGAAATCACACCCATGATCGGCAGTGACCCGCACAGTGTTTACCAGTTTGGATATCCACATACACTCATCCAATTTGAGCCTTACCAGATCTAACGACTAAATTCAATTCTTTCGATGATTTGAACAAAAATAGGCATTTTTCGTGTGTCGATTTGGGTGGCGCAACCACCCATTGGTTTATCATGCTACCACCCTTATGAAAATAAACCATGGTATTTTGAAAGTGGTAAACCATGGTAAATCATGGTAAAATACCATGATATACCATGGAAACCATGTTAATGGAATGGAAACAGGGAAGCCATGGTAAAATACCATGGTGTTTTGAAACAGGTAAACCATGGTATACCACTGTTTACCATGTAATGTCATGGTTTACCATGTAATACCATGGTATATTTTCATAAGGGCATTTTGCGGTGCAACAAGTTTACATGCGGAAAAAATCAAAGGGAGGTGCATGGCCCAACGCCCACCCATAAATACACCACTGCAACAAATATGTAGGCCTAATGCGATTGTCAACTTAGTTTAATTTATCAACTTAGGCTACGCTAGGCAACCCGTATAAGCACGTAGTGCGTCCGCGTGCGTTGTACTGAAGGATGCAATGATAGCAAGCCTGAACCGTTGAGCTTTTGTGAGAATTAGGCTCACTCACAAAGCTGACACACTCGTATAATAATAATAATTATTATTAACATAATATTGATAATAATAAAAATAATAATTATTATTGTTGTTGCTACTATTATTACTGTAGTTATTATGGTGTTGAACACTGTTGAGCTGAGCTGCAGAATAAAGGAACCGAACGCTTCTTTACAACGTATTACGTGCGTTCAAAGCAACGTTTTTATTAGCAACGGTTTCCATACATTTCTAACGCCGATTGTCAATGACGTAAGTTAATTACATGGGCCAATCAAGCGCATTTATGTCATCACGTGATCATGCGGTAACTCGTGGCAATCACTTACTCGTTAGATCTCAACGACGTCGGATGAGTTTCAAACGAGCTGCGAGTGTCACTGTTCGAAGTCGTTTTGACACGTTAGTGTCTACCGAAGACTGGACTTGCGAGGTTCCAGTCAATAATTAGCCACGATGAATGAATGTTATAATTGGTAAGTTTCACTAACATTTCCTTTTCTTGTGACTTAGGGTAATGAGTAAGGCCTACTTGCATGCTTAGTGATTCTGGTTTGAGCTTGGGTCCCTACATGAAGATGTCAACGCTTTAGCCTATAGAATTTATTATTAAATATCTAACGCTTCTTTGTTGCTTGTCGTTGTTGGTGACTAGTTGCTGACTCACGTCACAACGGTAGGTGCAGAGGCAGATAGGATGTGATTCCAAGTCATGGACGCGTGGAACGATACATTGCTAGCCAATGAAGCCAAACTGAAGCTATGTCTGTCTATGGACTTGCAACGCCAACGGTGAAAGTCCCAGAATTCCTGGCATCGGCGGAACACCTCCGTTCGCGACTAGGCACTGAGCGTTAAAATGATGACGTCGTCTTCAGACGCAACAGATGATCACACAGCTACCGGAAGTGACGCGTGAAGGCACTGCGCGGTTGGGCGGGTGTCCTACAGTCAAGATTATTCGTCGGGAGGGACGCCTACCTTCTCCGAGGTAAGCCTGTCAAAGCCATTCGAAGTTCATATCTGATTTACAACTTTGTAAGCGTATTTGCAGTACTGCGTGTGTTCAAGGTGATGATATTACCAGAATGTGTGTACATAACCGGTTATTTAAACGGTAATCGGCTAATCATCGATGATCTTTCATTTCAGGTGCCTCACGCGTGCTTCCAGTTTAACCGATCGCTGTTGCGGCTCCAGACTCGTCGGTACTAAGGTTCGCTTTTATTTTGTTATGCTTTTTTTATGATGAGGAGTTACCCGGGGAACCTCCGAGATTTTTTATTATTAATATTTATTATTATCTAATATTTTATTTCCTATTTGTTAACATTACGTTAGCTCAGTGCCTAGTTCGTGTTTCGGAGGGGCCCAAGCGCGATGGAGCCGATCGACAAATTGAGATGTTCGTTCCTCAACTGCGCAGCGTCATCGGAAACATCTACCGGTGAATGTTACGCGATCGACGCCGATTGAGGCGAAGATCTTCTAACGGTCTCGGACGAACGGGCAGACGTCACAAAACGCCAGTCTTCGACTCCGATTGAGGCGCTCGTTTGTCGGAAACATCCATCTTGGACATGGATGGGCACTCTCGGACTCGTACGGTGAACGTTATGCAATCGACGCCGGGAACGTTGTTGTTGGCGCAAAGGAACATTCTCTACGAGGCAGCTGGTGATAAATATTTGATTGTAAACCAATGGACAACGTGTCGACATGGTGATTATTACGCTGGCGCATTTGAAAGATGTGCCACGAGGACTCTCCTCGCTTCGTCTTTGCTCGCTCATTTAATAAAGTTTCTGCTTGGTTATCGTGCAATAAAGTTGCTGTCATACCTTTATAGCAATACTTCCGTCATACCTTCTGTGATGTATTGAAACGTATTTATTACGACCGCATGGTTTGGTCATGGCGCCGGCACAATACAAGTTATTGAACTCTGAACTCTGGTGGTGAAACCGGGAGCATAGATCTTCCCATACTCGACATCCCTCCCAACTTTAGTGAGAAACACGCTCAACCGAGACTTAAAAAAGTGTCCTGTAAACAGTAATAGTTATTGATTACTGTGTGGAAAGTCCAAACGAGAGCGTTATAAAACAAATTACTGTTATAAACAAGCAAAGCACTACTGGGTTCAATGTGATACTACTTAACAAGGTTACAAGTCCAAGCGTTCAGGTTGCTTCCTGACGCGTGTAGAACGTCGAGGCTCTGCTACGGATGCTGCAGCAGGCACAATGTCAGTTTGCTGACTTGGTGCGGGCGGCTTAGCTGGTGAGTGAAGCTGCGCCTGTTGATAGGCCTCAGACTCTTCACAAAACGCAGCCACGTCCTCTGGGAATGTCTCCAACGGCGTAGGCTGGACCGATGGCGTCACCTGATTACTCGACAGTCTTCCTTGCAGCTGATCGCTGTGATGTCGTGCAATAGTGCCATCTTCTAGACGGACGGTGTACGATACCGGCCCAGTCTGACGATGAATCGTGCCCGGTACCCAACTTGCAGTGTTACCGTGGTACCGTAGAGCATACACCAATTCACCAGGTTGGAAAGTTCGAACTTTGGCATGACGGTCATGTTTCGCCTTCTGTTTGGTCTGTTCAGCTACGACCTTTACACCTACGTCTGGTCTGATCAGGTGAAGTCGGGTTTTCAGCTGTCGATGCATTAATAGTTCAGCAGGGGCTATGCCCGTCGTGGAGTGAGGTGTGATGCAGTAATCGAAGAGGAAACGTGCTAGCTTGGTTTCCAAGTCACCTCCATGCATGCGCTTTACTCCTTCTTTTACAATTCCAACGGCTCGTTCAGCTAGGCCATTAGAGGCAGGGTGGTGTGGAGCACTCGTAATGTGCTTGATGCCATTGTGTCGGCAGAAATCTTGAAACTCTTCACTGACGAAACCAGTGGCGTTGTCGCTGACGATGACCTCAGGGATGCCATGAGTGCTAAACGACTGTCGCAGTTTGCTGATAGTAATAGCTGATGTTGAGCCTGACGTAAGGTGAGCGTCTATCCACTTCGAATGGGCGTCAATTACCACCAGCATCATTATGCCCCATGAATGGACCTGCATAGTCGATATGCAGTCGCGACCAAGGTCTATCGTTGAATGACCATGGTTGTAGGGGAGCTTCCGTAGGTCTGGGCCGGCTACGCATGCAGATGTCGCAGGTTTTGGCCGTTTTCTCAATGTCTTGATCGATACCAGGCCACCACATCAGACTGCGGCCTATGGCTTTCATGCGGACGATCCCAGAGTGTGCGTTGTGCAGTTCTTTCAACAGTGCTTGGCGGTGGGCACTTGGAATAATCACTCGTGTGCCCCACATGAGACAACCATCATGGATGCTGAGTTAATCTCTTCCTTGAGTGTACGGCTTCAGGAGTTCGTTATCGTCGTGATCTAGAAATCCATCCCTCGTCTTGATGAAGACTTGTGACAACACCGGGTCACGCAATGTTTCACGACGTATGTCACTTGCAGTGACAGGAGACATGTCCAAATACTGCATCGTCAGTATCGTGTCCGCTGGCACATGTCTCGGAGCGCCACCTACCGGAAGGCGGCTAAGAGCGTCTGCTTGTGGGATGCTTTGGCCCGGCCTGTGGATAATCTGGTATTCGTAGGCAGCCAGTGTCAGGGCCCATCGCTGCATCCGTGGCGACAGCATCTGTGGAACGGCTTTCGTTTCTCCAAACAATCCAAGAAGCGGCTTATGATCTGTGACGATGGTAAACTTGTGACCCCACAAATACTGGTGAAACTTCTTCAGTCCCACTCTGACGGACATACCCTCTTTGTCAATCTGAGCGTAGTTTTTTTCAGCATGCGAGAGACTTCTGGAGTGATATGCTATGGGTTTCTCTGCACCATCTTCCATGACGTGAGCAAGAACGGACCCAATGCCGTATGGAGAGGCATCACAGGTGAGTACCAACGGTTTGGAGGAGTCAAAGTGAGTCATGACCTGTGGGGAACTCAGCATCTCTTTAGTCTTGTTGTAGGCCTCTTGTTGTGTCTTCCTCCAGTACCACTTGGTGTCTTTCTTCAGCAACTGATGCATGGGGGCCAGCATCGTCGCAAGGTTTGGCAAGAAACGACCATAGTGATTCACCATCCCAAGGTATGAGCGTAACTCAGTTATGTTGGTGGGCGCTGGAGCATCAAGGACTG
This sequence comes from Lamellibrachia columna, assembly GCA_963662155.1. Classification (NCBI taxonomy): domain Eukaryota; kingdom Metazoa; phylum Annelida; class Polychaeta; order Sabellida; family Siboglinidae; genus Lamellibrachia; species Lamellibrachia columna. The sequence goes on along the minus strand of OY759271.1, from coordinate 31,250,065 downwards.
CTGACAGTGTCTCACCGGACCGGTGTATGCCTTCGGCATCGATCCGATGACCCAAGTAATCGACCTCGTTACTCAAGAATTGACACTTGGATTCTTTCAGGCGGAACCCAGCTTGAACCAGTCGTTCGAGCACGCGATCAAGTGTCTGCAAATGTTCATCTTCTGTTGGTCCTGTCACCAACACATCATCCAAATACACCATTGTGTTCGGTATGCCCTGCAAGAGCGAGTCCATAACACGTTGGAATATGCCAGGTGCTGATGACACTCCGTACGGTAGTCGCTTGTATGTGAACAGACCTCGCGGCGTGTTGATGGTGACGTACTTCCGACTGTCAGGATGTAGCTGGATCTGTTCATACGCGTGACGCATGTCGAGCTTCGTGTACGTGGTACCGTTCCCAAGCTGTGCATACAAATCCTCTATTCGGGGAATAGGATATCTGTCCAGTTTGGCTACTTGGTTCACTGTGAGTTTGTAGTCACCACAGAGACGTACACTCTTGTCTGCCTTCATTACTGGTACCACAGGGGCGGCCCAGTACGAGTGCTGGACGGGCTCTATGATATCCTCAGCCAGGAGTCGATCAATTTCTTTGTCCACCATGTCTCGCATTACATAGGGCAGTGGTCGCGACTTGTAGTACTTGGGGATTGCCTCATTGTCTACGTAGATCTTGGCAGCGTCTGTTTTAACTGCTTGGTGCGAGTCTGTAAACCCGATGGCGTACTTGTCCAGTACAGCCTGCAGTTGAGGTTTCTGCTTCCGTGTTGAGTGCGATGTATTCAATTGATGAACCACACCCCAGTCCAGTTTGAGTTTACTCAGCCAGTTCCTGCCAAGTAAGCTTGGACCGTTGCCGGGCACGACCATGAGCGGAAGCTGATGTTGGTCGCCAGTTGTAGCTTCTACCATGACGTTGATGACACCCATGATCTTCACACACTGTCCTGTATATGTGCGAAGCGTGTCCTTTGTGGATCTCATGTTAGGCCGTGCCGAGTTTCGCCAGTGTTTGTGCAACGTTTCTTCGCTGATGATCGAGAGAGTGGCACCTGTATCTACTTCCATCAGAAGCGTCTTCCCATCTACTTGTATTTGGGTAACGATCGGGTCTGGACGTGGTCCCGTCAGACTGAACATGTTGTATGTCGCTCCAGTGTTTTCAGATGGGACACAGTCTTGTATCGGTGCCGTCAGCTGATGAGTGCGGTTTCTTTTCCCTTTTTCAGCTTTCTGTTTTGCGAAACAGTTGCTCATGATGTGTCCATCTTTGTGACAATATCGGCATTAAGCATCCTTATAGTGACAATCGTCCGCCGAATGAGATGTTTTGCCACATCTGAAACATGGTTTCTGACGATTCTGAGTGGGTGGTTTCTTCTCCCACTTTCTCGTCGAATGCTTGCGGGCGGTCACTTTGTTTACACACGGTGTACTGTCGTGTGCAGCAGCGTTTAACTGAGCAGTGTTAACAGCAGCTGATTCCATGGCAAGTGCCATTTGTAGAGCCTTTTTGAAATCAAGGTCGGCTTCTCCCAACAATCGTCGTTGAATTGCCGAATCTGCTACACCACAAACTAACCGGTCCCTCAGATTTTCTTCCAGGATCAACTGAGCAGTCAGCTGCGAACCAGCCTTAGTTTGACCAAAATCACAGTTTCTGGCCATATTTTTCAGTTCGACTACAAAGTCACCTATTGATTGTTCCTTCTTCCTGTACGCAGAATAGAAGTTGTACCGTTGCAAAATTGTGTTTGGTTTCGGTTCAAAATGCGTTTGTAGCAATTTGCACAGTTCAACGTACGTCAGGTCAGCCGACGTACGTGGCGATGCCAGGCTGCGGAGCAAAGTATAAGTTTCGGCACCCACGGCTGTTAAAAGTATTGCGCGACGCTTACTTGCGGCGGCATCGTCAATGTCATTGGCCTCAAAATAAAACCCTAACCTGTCCTGGTAGGAAGACCAATCCTTCCCCGTAAACTCCGGCAAGTTGCCGTGCCGTGACATGTTTTGAATGCTGGCGCCTGTTGTTGTTTTGCGTGAAGCCGATTTGACGCGTTGTAGTTTTCCGTGACTTTTGCGGGAAAACTGATTAGTCAGTCTCAGCGTAACTTTGGCTTCCTGTTTGCTAACCTTCTATGTGCAGTAATGATCACTGAGAATCAGAGTATACTTGCTGACATGAAGTTTTCATCCTCGTCGCCAAATGTGATGTATTGAAACGTATTTATTACGACCGCATGGTTTGGTCATGGCGCCGGCACAATACAAGTTATTGAACTCTGAACTCTGGTGGTGAAACCGGGAGCATAGATTTTCCCATACTCGACACCTTCAATTTATGTTTCCTACAAAAGTGGCACATTCAATACATATATAAATCAATGAATAAATCAATCAGTCATACCATAGACACGTATTAAGTATATATACTATATTATCTTTGCTTTAATGTTATATATCGCATGTATGTATACCATTTTCAAAGTACAGCAAATATAATCCATTAATCGGCACTTGAGTACAAGTTTAAAGTCAGCCAAGTCGCAACGGATTCTCGTCGGTCTGACCAAGTATTTAGGAATCGGGCGGCTGGTTGATATCCTTGTTTCGTTAAATTAACTATATATTTCGTTTTTAATACATCACTAAACATATTAGAATTTACATCGAAGCATACATCACTGAAAGTGGCATAACCAACTCAGAAATATATAAAGAACGTTTATCGACAAGGACCGAGATCGAAGGGCTGACGGATACACCGATGCAACGTAACATATCAATCAAGCAAGCTGCTAAGTCAGAACGTGAGAAGTCTAGTAAACAAAGGCCAACACAGGTTGCACAAGAGCTTATACGCAAACATCATAGTCATATCATATGGCATGCATAAGACTAGGTGTTTACAACTACAGCTGTAGATGTTCCTTTGGTGAGTGATTATTCTCAGACTAAGAGCACTATATATTTCGTTTTTAATACATCACTAAACATATTAGAATTTACATCGAAGCATACATCACTGAAAGTGGCATAACCAACTCAGAAATATATAAAGAACGTTTATCGACAAGGACCGAGATCGAAGGGCTGACGGATACACCGATGCAACGTAACATATCAATCAAGCAAGCTGCTAAGTCAGAACGTGAGAAGTCTAGTAAACAAAGGCCAACACAGGTGGCACAAGAGCTTAGACGCAAACATCATAGTCATATCATATGGCATGCATAAGACTAGGTGTTTACAACTACAGCTGTAGATGTTCCTTTGGTGAGTGATTATTCTCAGACTAAGAGCACTATATATTTCGTTTTTAATACATCACTAAACATATTAGAATTTACATCGAAGCATACATCACTGAAAGTGGCATAACCAACTCAGAAATATATAAAGAACGTTTATCGACAAGGACCGAGATCGAAGGGCTGACGGATACACCGATGCAACGTAACATATCAATCAAGCAAGCTGCTAAGTCAGAACGTGAGAAGTCTAGTAAACAAAGGCCAACACAGGTGGCACAAGAGCTTAGACGCAAACATCATAGTCATATCATATGGCATGCATAAGACTAGGTGTTTACAACTACAGCTGTAGATGTTCCTTTGGTGAGTGATTATTCTCAGACTAAGAGCACTATATATTTCGTTTTTAATACATCACTAAACATATTAGAATTTACATCGAAGCATACATCACTGAAAGTGGCATAACCAACTCAGAAATATATAAAGAACGTTTATCGACAAGGACCGAGATCGAAGGGCTGACGGATACACCGATGCAACGTAACATATCAATCAAGCAAGCTGCTAAGTCAGAACGTGAGAAGTCTAGTAAACAAAGGCCAACACAGGTGGCACAAGAGCTTAGACGCAAACATCATAGTCATATCATATGGCATGCATAAGACTAGGTGTTTACAACTACAGCTGTAGATGTTCCTTTGGTGAGTGATTATTCTCAGACTAAGAGCACTATATATTTCGTTTTTAATACATCACTAAACATATTAGAATTTACATCGAAGCATACATCACTGAAAGTGGCATAACCAACTCAGAAATATATAAAGAACGTTTATCGACAAGGACCGAGATCGAAGGGCTGACGGATACACCGATGCAACGTAACATATCAATCAAGCAAGCTGCTAAGTCAGAACGTGAGAAGTCTAGTAAACAAAGGCCAACACAGGTGGCACAAGAGCTTAGACGCAAACATCATAGTCATATCATATGGCATGCATAAGACTAGGTGTTTACAACTACAGCTGTAGATGTTCCTTTGGTGAGTGATTATTCTCAGACTAAGAGCACTATATATTTCGTTTTTAATACATCACTAAACATATTAGAATTTACATCGAAGCATACATCACTGAAAGTGGCATAACCAACTCAGAAATATATAAAGAACGTTTATCGACAAGGACCGAGATCGAAGGGCTGACGGATACACCGATGCAACGTAACATATCAATCAAGCAAGCTGCTAAGTCAGAACGTGAGAAGTCTAGTAAACAAAGGCCAACACAGGTTGCACAAGAGCTTAGACGCAAACATCATAGTCATATCATATGGCATGCATAAGACTAGGTGTTTACAACTACAGCTGTAGATGTTCCTTTGGTGAGTGATTATTCTCAGACTAAGAGCACTCGTGACGCAGGGTTTATCTAACAGCATGGCGCGGACCATGAAATAAAGATGTGTGTTCAACAAGGTTTTCCTAGTAAACCACTGGCGTGATATTCTTGACTGTAGTTGCAAATGGTTATGTTTTAGTAACTCTTATAAGTGCATAGGTCCGAATCATGACTTTTTTCTCTTTAATACTTTGACGAATTGTCGAGGCTACTCGTTTGGCACCGAGTTGCAGAGGGCGAAATAGGCGGCAGTGACACAATAAACTTTTGACGTGTTGAGAAGTGGGTAGCGTGAAAGGTTTTCTTGGGGGTGCGTTTTTAACGAAAGTGGAACTTTTGGAGCGTCCAGAAATGATAAATAGCTCATTTATACAATTTTTTTTATTCAATAAAGCACAATGTATAAAACGAGATCAAACTACTATAATGTAATTGATTGAATCGACTTCCAAACGCCGTATAGGCCATATACATTATGCACATGTGTCAACGGTACCGCTTGTATGCGGGAAATACCGCTTTTTCCCTTTCATCCCAAAAACCTCTAAAACGTAGACAGTTGTTTGGAGGAGGACGTTTCCCGCGTTTCATGAGCACTTTCCCGCTTTTTTTAACAAGTTCCCGCTTTTCCATTAGCAGATGTTGTCACCTATGGTGTCATGACATGGCGCTACATTTACAAGTTGACGTCATAGACCACACGTATTTGTGTTTGGAATTTATCAAAAATTAATCACTTTGACATCCCTGCTCCCTACTTCAGACAGTAGGGCTTACAGTCATAAGTAACTTCTTAAAATAATTATTTTTGTTAGCAATATAAGTAACCGAAAGCTAATAGTTGCATGGTGTGTTTCGTGATGTCACACTGGTGCGCACGCACGCACGCACGCACGCACGCACGCACGCACGCACGCACGCACGCACGCACGCACGCACGCAGGAACCGGCCTACGCTATCTTGAGACAAACAAGGATTTTTGCACCATGAGCGAACTGAAACGACGGATATTGAAGACCAGCATCCTCAACCATCTTCAACCATCCTCAACCATCCTCAACCATCATCAACCAACCTCAACCATCCTCAACCATCCTCAACCATCCTCAACCATCCTCAACCATCCTCAACCATCCAAATCTTCCGTCGCACCTGTTTCACCTAACATGAGACTTGAGTTATGGCTTTGTTTTTGCGATAGTTGTCTGAGCTTACTTGAAAAAAGCAAGCATATCCATAAAGGATGGCCAGCTATAAAAGTCCTCCCGTTCACGGCATTCTGGTCAAAGTGCTCCCTCGATGGCTGTTTTGTCGCAGTAGTTGGTGACGGAACAACACATTGATTACGTAACTGGCTAATAAACGTACACGAACTGCATTCATGTCACAGTCAGTCAGGGGACACCCTTTGCCTTGCCTTGGCTGTGGATGGTCGTTGGGGCACCTTTTCTAATGCGGTGGTCAGTTGCTACATGGTGTCTCGGTCGGTCATTTATTTCCATACCAACATATACATACAACGTATTTGAGTATTGCTACATGCAAGTTGTAGCATATTAAAATCAGTGCTTTAAACAAATAACACTGTGTTGGAATATGGATCAAAATAAGTGGAGTAGGCCTAACGATGCGTAGCTTGCCACTACCTAATATGTATTTTATAAGGGCTTGCTGTCGTCCTTTCCATGTATAAGGGCTAAGGTTACAAAATGCGCACACATACTTAGGGTTAATATTAGTAGAGAAACGTGTATTAAATGAATGCATGTTTCTACATAGATATAATGATGTTCTAAATATATCTACAGGAAAGCTGGCTCTCAGACTGATCTCAATATCATATTCCTAATTATAATATCATTCATCAAGGTAAAAACTGTTCAGGTCATGGCGGCTTCATTATATACCTACATGAACGTAACCAGTAAAACATAAGGAATTTACACGAGTCATACGCTATCTTGGAAGGTCTGTTTCCTGATATTTATGGGGGCAAATCTTAAAAAAACATATCACAATAGGTAATATATACAAACCACCAAAATTGAACAACACATAGTTATATCAACTTTTGTTGATGAATTGGCACCTATCCTGTCAACATTAAGAAAGGAAAGTTAAGAAACAATAATAGTTGGAGATTTTAACCTTGATCTGCTGAAAGTAAATGATCGGCAAACAACTGGGGATTATTTTGATCTATTCTGTACAAATGGTTTTTACCCAAAGATTACTCTACCGACTCGCGTTTCTTCCAAATTGTACACTTATCGATCAGATATACTGTAAGCTCTCATCTGCCACTAGAACGTGTACAGCAGGTACATTAATTAGCAGTGATGTAGTCGTAGCTATACGCGGTACACGCGTATGCTCTCTGCTAATGTTGGCCTGTTTCAGGGCCTACGCCGTATGTTCTCTGCTAATGTTGGCCTGTTTCACGGCCTACGCCGTATGCTCTCTGGTTTATTGAAGACACACTTTTTTCTCACCAGAATTTATTGTCGACTGTATGTGGTAAATTTAATAAAGTGTGTTCAAATAGACTGACTATGACATGATGTAGTCAGTGCCTAGGAAGTAGCCAACCCTTCATTTTTTAGCTGTACGCTACCTTAATAACCGATAAAGTAAATACATATTATACTTAAGTTTATTCGCATAACGATATACGCATTTTAGATTCGCGTCAGCAGAACCGCACGTACTACGCAGCCAGCAGAACCGCACGTACTTCGAACGCATCATGTAAAAAAAAAACGACAAATTACGATTGCTGGAATGTATAATCGGTGAGTATCATAATCACTCTGTAGTGTAGGCTAGTATTTGAGTACCGTTCATTGTCAAAATATTACTAATTCTCGACCGTAATGTATGCGCAATCTCGTCCATTTCAGATGGCAAGAGAAACGAGCGAAAACAGTACCAACGGCAACGGTATGTGTGAATATTTAAAAGATAGAAAATAGCACTTTTAACTTTGTTATGGAAACTCAGCGATAGAAAAGAACATATATCGTCCATTTTTAAAAACTTTTTGAGAACATTATATGCGTGCTGAAGGCAAGAGCAGGGGCCTACCAATAAGTAGCTGCACACTGAAAGTTGTTTTGGATGTATCAAAACAACAATTAATCTCATGCATTCGAGGTTGGTTCCTATTACCATATTCTTTATTGATCAATTGCATTCAGATATGCCTACATTACACATGTAGGCAAGTAATATTACTTAGCTAGAATTCTCATCTCTCCACCACCGCTTTAAAATTAAAGTCAAGGTCATTTTTATCCTGACAATTTGTACTGATCATACTCGTAGACTGGACATTCTATGTCTTATGATGAGGTTCTGCCAGTGATTCCACCAGAGATTCCGTCGACGACTCAGCATACCTTTGCCTCATCGGACACCCCACCAGAGGCTATCTCAGTGCAACCAGATGGCTGGACCTCACAAGATGCTGCAGTTCACCTCCGAAAACGTTCTTGGTTGAGGATACGGGATGACGGAGCCCTTGTATGCTCAACGTGTAGTGGACTAGATTCTCTCAGTACAAAAGGTGAGGAATGTTTACATTCTACTTAATGCTATATATAATTGAGACTACATTACACTACCTGACAACGTGTTCACGTGTGCTAAATAATGACATGGTGGCTGTGTTAATTGTTGCATGAATCACTGCTTGAAGGTGAAGAACGTGTACAGCTGGAGAACTGCTGGAAGGAAATGGGCGATGGGGTGAGATCGTCTGGGAACAATACCAAAACAAAGAAGGCAAGTCTAAGTAATAAAATGAAGAAAACAACGACTCAAAAGCTCATCAAGCGACCATAAGAACGTTAGAACTGAGGGCGAAGGAGACCTGGAAGACCTGCTCTAGCCAAGTTAGTGCGAAAGATGCTTGCACTACCGAGAAGATCTTCAGATCTGTGTACTTTCTTGCTAAATAAAACCGTCCCTATTCTGATCATCCTGAGATATGTCAGCTACAACGACTCAATGTCATTGACCTAGGTGTGACTCTTCAGTCAAGATACCCAGCCACTGCTATTGTAGAGACTATTTCTCATGTAATGAGTGGCAACTTTTGCCGATTTATTACTGATCGTCAAATGAAAATATGTGTTCTTCTCGATGAGTCCACTACAGTTTCAAGAAAGTCTGCCATGGTAGTGTACATATGTGTATCATCTTTAGACAACTCATTCAGTTGTACGTAAATCACTTTCCAGTTAAAACAGTAAATAAGAACAACACAACATTTTAATTTCAAAATCCCTTAGCGACGGAGATAGCATATAGGTTTAACGAGTTCTTTGTAAATATTGGCAGTAAGCGGGCACATACAATTCCCAGCACAAATACCAAAAAAAAATTACCAGTTATTTAAAGAACAAGTCTCTCTCAACGTTTAATTTCAAACCAGTAACTGGAGATCTTGTAATACCATGGATTTTGATCCAAAAAGAAGAAAACAGTTTTACTAAAAATAATTAATTCTCTAATTTCTAAACCCTTGTCTCTCATTATTAACAATTCCCTAAACACACGAATATTAAAAAAAATGCGAAAGTTATTCCTATGTATAAAAAAGATGATAAACTCTGCTCAATAACTACATACCCATTTCATTACTCCCTTCCATCTGCAGTCTTTGAAAAATATTGCATATGATCTAATATTCAAACGAATTATTTTACAAAAGTCAGTATGGGTTTAGGAAAAGCACATTCCACGGAAACGGCGACACTCGAACTAACTGGCACACTTTTTCAAAACTTAGACAACATAAAAATCCCCATATCAAATTTTCTTAGATGTATCAAAAGCCTTTGATGCATATATCACAATATTTTATTCAAAAAGCTTGAACATTACGGAATAAATGGACTCCACTAATTTGGGTAATGAATTAACTTACCGAAAGACGCCAATTTGTCCAGTTCGATGATATAATGTCTGACATGTTAACTATCTCAACAGGTGTCCCGCAGGAGTCAATACTAGGTCCCCTATTATTTACTCTGTATATAAATGATATTCATCTTACTGTCGTTGAACTGTTATACAGTATGGTGGTCTATGAAGCATTAGTCTTCCACATCGATATACTAGTATTTCATCGAGCAATACATCTAAACCTGGATCGAGTCAATGTTTTAATGTTATGGTAGCCGCATTTTCATCCAGGGTCCGTGGAATGGTTTCTCCCTGTTGGATATCATTATTTTAAGCCTGAGAAGCTCGTCGATTATGTTTAATGTTATGCCTGAATTAGCTAGACACAATATACCGGCGTTATGGGCTAAAGCAGGGGTCGGCAACCTGCGGCCCGCGGGCCAACTGCGGCCCGCAGAGCTATTTCATGCGGCCCGCTGACTGATAGTGAGATTATGCATGGCGCGGCCCGCGCCCGCAAAATTGATATATAAAATAAAAAATAGTACGTCTTCTCACTTCCTTTAAACTTTAATTAATTCACTTTTGCCAACATGCAGACTTGAATGTTCTATCTTTTTTGTGTTTGAGTGATAATGTGTTGTTTTGAATAACACTCGTCATCACTCGTTAAATCACTGGCAGTTCCAACACCTTCCGTCCGAGAGGAATGTGCAATATTAACAATTCCTGCACTAAACCGAAGTGCCCTGGCTAGGTTGGGTTGCCATGCTGTGCCACGTGTACGAGCTGAGACATGAGACTAGGTTGGGTTGCCATGCTGTGTGACGTGTACGAGCTGAGACGTGAGACTATGTTGGGTTGCCATGCTGTGCCACGTGTACGAGCTGAGACATGAGACTAGGTTGCGTTGTCATGCTGTGCCACGTGTACGAGCCGAGACATGAGACTAGGTTGGGTTGCCATGCTGTGCCACGTGTACGAGCTGAGACATGATACTAGGTTGGGTTGCCATGCTGTGCCACGTGTACGAGCTGAGACATGAGACTAGGTTGGGTTGCCATGCTGTGCCACGTGTACGAGCCGAGACATGAGACTAGGTTGGGTTGCCATGCTGTGCCACGTGTACGAGCTGAGACATGAGACTAAGTTGGGTTGCCATGCTGTGCCACGTGTACGAGCCGAGACATGAGACTAGGTTGGGTTGCCATGCTGTGCCACGTGTACGAGCTGAGACATGAGACTAGGTTGGGTTGCCATGCTGTGTGACGTGTACGAGCTGAGACGTGAGACTAGGTTGGGCTGCCATGCTGTGCCACGTGTACGAGCCGAGACATGAGACTAGGTTGGGTTGCCATGCTGACTGATAGTGAGATTATGCATGGCGCGGCCCGCGCCCGCAAAATTGATATATAAACATCAAAAAATAGTACGTCTTCTCACTTCCTTTAAACTTTAATTAATTCACTTTTGCCAACATGCAGACTTGATGTTCTATCTTTTTTGTGTTTGAGTGATAATGTGTTGTTTTGAATAACACTCGTCATCACTCGTTAAATCACTGGCAGTTCCAACACCTTCCGTCCGAGAGGAATGTGCAATATTAACAATTCCTGCACTAAACCGAAGTGCCCTGGCTAGGTTGGGTTGCCATGCTGTGCCACGTGTACGAGCCGAGACATGAGACTAGGTTGGGCTGCCATGCTGTGCCACGTGTACGAGCTGAGACATGAGACTAGGTTGGGTTGCCATGCTGTGTGACGTGTACGAGCTGAGACATGAGACTAGGTTGGGCTGCCATGCTGTGCCACGTGTACGAGATGAGACGTGAGACTAGGTTGGGCTGCCATGCTGTGTCACGTGTACGAGCTGAGACATGAGACTAGGTTGGGTTGCCATGCTGTGTCACGTGTACGAGCCGAGACATGAGACTAGGTTGGGCTGCCATGCTGTGCCACGTGTACGAGCCGAGACATGAGACTAGGTTGGGCTGCCATGCTGTGCCACGTGTACGAGCTGAGACATGAGACTAGGTTGGGTTGCCATGCTGTGTGACGTGTACGAGCTGAGACGTGAGACTAGGTTGGGTTGCCATGCTGTGCCACATGTACGAGCTGAGACACGAGACTAGGTTGGGTTGTCATGCTGTGCCACGTGTACGAGCCGAGACATGATACTAGGTTGGGTTGCCATGCTGTCCCACGTGTACGAGCTGAGACATGAGACTAGGTTGGGTTGCCATGCTGTGCCACGTGTACGAGCGGAGACATGAGACTAGGTTGGGTTGCCATGCTGTGTCACGTGTACGAGCTGAGACGTGAGACTAGGTTGGGCTGCCATGCTGTGCCACGTGTACGAGCTGAGACATGAGACTAGGTTGGGTTGCCATGCTGTGTGACGTGTACGAGCTGAGACGTGAGACTAGGTTGGGTTGCCATGCTGTGCCACGTGTACGAGCTGAGACACGAGACTAGGTTGGGTTGTCATGCTGTGCCACGTGTACGAGCTGAGACATGAGACTAGGTTGGGCTGCCATGCTGTGCCACGTGTACGAGCTGAGACATGAGACTAGGTTGGGTTGCCACGCTGTGCCACGTGTAAGAGCTGAGACACGAGACTAGGTTGGGTTGTCATGCTGTGCCACGTGTACGAGCTGAGACCTGAGACTAGGTTGGGCTGCCATGCTGTGCCATGTGTACGAGCTGAGACATGAGACTAGGTTGGGTTGCCATGCTGTGCCACGTGTACGAGCTGAGACATGAGACTAGGTTGGGCTGCCATGCTGTGCCACGTGTACGAGCCGAGACATCAGACTAGGTTGGGCTGCCATGCTGTGCCACGTGTACGAGCTGAGACGTGAGACTAGGTTGGGTTGCCATGCTGTGTCACGTGTACGAGCTGAGACATGAGACTAGGTTGGGCTGCCATGCTGTGCCACGTGTACGAGCTGAGACATGAGACTAGGTTGGGTTGCCATGCTGTGTCACGTGTACGAGCTGAGACGTGAGACTAGGTTGGGTTGTCATGCTGTGTCACGTGTACGAGCTGAGACGTGAGACTAGGTTGGGCTGCCATGCTGTGCCACGTGTACGAGCTGAATGTGAGACTAGGTTGGGGTGCCATGCTGTGCCACGTGTACGAGCTGAGACGTGAGACTAGGTTGGGGTGCCATGCTGTGCCACGTGTACGAGCTGAGACGTGAGACTAGGTTGGGGTGCCATGTTGTGCCATGTGTACGAGCTGAGACATGAGACTAGGTTGGGTTGCCATGCTGTGTGACGTGTACGAGCTGAGACGTGAGACTAGGTTGGGTTGCCATGCTGTGCCACGTGTACGAGCTGAGACACGAGACTAGGTTGGGTTGTCATGCTGTGCCACGTGTACGAGCTGAGACATGAGACTAAGTTGGGTTGCCATGCTGTGCCACGTGTACGAGCCGAGACATGAGACTAGGTTGGGTTGCCATGCTGTGCCACGTGTACGAGCCGAGACATGAGACTAGGTTGGGTTGCCATGCTGTGCCACGTGTACGAGTCGAGACATAAGACTAGGTTGGGTTGCCATGCTGTGCTACGTGTACGAGCGGAGACATGAGACTAGGTTGGGTAGCCATGCTGTGTGACGTGTACGCGCTGAGACGTGAGACTAGGTTGGGCTGCCATGCTGTGCCACGTGTACGAGCTGAGACATGAGACTAGGTTGGGTTGCCATGCTGTGTGACGTGTACGAGCTGAGACGTGAGACTAGGTTGGGCTGCCATGCTGTGCCACGTGTACGAGCTGAGACATGAGACTAGGTTGGGTTGCCATGCTGTGTGACGTGTACGAGCTGAGACGTGAGACTAGGTTGGGCTGCCATGCTGTGCCACGTGTACGAGCTGAGACATGAGACTAGGTTGGGTTGCCATGCTGTGTGACGTGTACGATCTGAGACGTGAGACTATGTTGGGCTGCCATGCTGTGCCACGTGTACGAGCTGAGACATGAGACTAGGTTGGGTTGCCATGCTGTGTGACGTGTACGAGCTGAGACGTGAGACTAGGTTGGGTTGCCATGCTGACTGATAGTGAGATTATGCATGGCGCGGCCCGCGCCCGCAAAATTGATATATAAACACCAAAAAATAGTACGTCTTCTCACTTCCTTTAAACTTTAATTAATTCACTTTTGCCAACATGCAGACTTGATTGTTCTATCTTTTTTGTGTTTGAGTGATAATGTGTTGTTTTGAATAACACTCGTCATCACTCGTTAAATCACTGGCAGTTCCAACACCTTCCGTCCGAGAGGAATGTGCAATATTAACAATTCCTGCACTAAACCGAAGTGCCCTGGCTAGGTTGGGTTGCCATGCTGTGCCACGTGTACGAGCTGAGACATGAGACTAGGTTGGGTTGCCATGCTGTGTGACGTGTACGAGCTGAGACGTGAGACTAGGTTGGGTTGCCATGCTGTGCCACGTGTACGAGCTGAGACACGAGACTAGGTTGGGTTGTCATGCTGTGCCACGTGTACGAGCCGAGACATGAGACTAGGTTGGGTTGCCATGCTGTGCCACGTGTACGAGCTGAGACATGAGACTAGGTTGGGTTGCCATGCTGTGCCACGTGTACGAGCTGAGACATGAGACTAGGTTGGGTTGTCATGCTGTGCCACGTGTACGAGCCGAGACATGAGACTAGGTTGGGTTGCCATGCTGTGCCACGTGTACGAGCCGAGACATGAGACTAAGTTGGGTTGCCATGCTGTGCCACGTGTACGAGCCGAGACATGAGACTAGGTTGGGTTGCCATGCTGTGCCACGTGTACGAGCCGAGACATGAGACTAAGTTGGGTTGCCATGCTGTGCCACGTGTACGAGTCGAGACATGAGACTAGGTTGGGTTGCCATGCTGTGCCACGTGTACGAGCCGAGACATGAGACTAGGTTGGGCTGCCATGCTGTGCCACGTGTACGAGCTGAGACATGAGACTAGGTTGGGTTGTCATGCTGTGCCACGTGTACGAGCTGAGACATGAGACTAGGTTGGGTTGCCATGCTGTGCCAAGTGTACGAGCTGAGACGTGAGACTAGGTTGGGCTGCCATGCTGTGCCACGTGTACGAGCTGAGACACGAGACTAGGTTGGGTTGCCATGCTGTGTCACGTGTACGAGCTGAGACGTGAGACTAGGTTGGGTTGCCACGCTGTGCCACGTGTAAGAGCTGAGACACGAGACTAGGTTGGGTTGTCATGCTGTGCCACGTGTACGAGCTGAGACCTGAGACTAGGTTGGGCTGCCATGCTGTGCCACGTGTACGAGCTGAGACATGAGACTAGGTTGGGTTGCCATGCTGTGCCACGTGTACGAGCCGAGACATGAGACTAAGTTGGGCTGCCATGCTGTGCCACGTGTACGAGCTGAGACGTGAGACTAGGTTGGGTTGCCATGCTGTGCCACGTGTACGAGCTGAGACATGAGACTAGGTTGGGTTGCCATGCTGTGCCACGTGTACGAGCCGAGACATCAGACTAGGTTGGGCTGCCATGCTGTGCCACGTGAACGATCTGAGACGTGAGACTAGGTTGGGTTGCCATGCTGTGTCACGTGTACGAGCTGAGACATGAGACTAGGTTGGGCTGCCATGCTGTGCCACGTGTACGAGCTGAGACATGAGACTAGGTTGGGTTGCCATGCTGTGTCACGTGTACGAGCTGAGACGTGAGACTAGGTTGGGTTGTCATGCTGTGTCACGTGTACGAGCTGAGACGTGAGACTAGGTTGGGCTGCCATGCTGTGCCACGTGTACGAGCTGAACGTGAGACTAGGTTGGGGTGCCATGCTGTGCCACGTGTACGAGCTGAGACGTGAGACTAGGTTGGGGTGCCATGCTTTGCCACGTGTACGAGCTGAGACGTGAGACTAGGTTGGGGTGCCATGTTGTGCCACGTGTACGAGCTGAGACGTGAGACTAGGTTGGGGTGCCATGCTGTGCCACGTGTACGAGCTGAGACGGAGACTAGGTTGGGCTGCCATGCTGTGCCACGTTTACGAGCTGAGACGTGATACTAGGTTGGGTTGCCATGCTGTGTCACGTGTACGAGCTGAGACGTGAGACTAGGTTGGGTTGCCACGCTGTGCCACGTGTACGAGCTGAGACGTGAGACTATGTTGGGTTGCCATGCTGTGCCACGTGTACGAGCTGAGACACGAGACTAGGTTGGGTTGCCATGCTGTGCCACGTGTACGAGCTGAGACACGAGACTAGGTTGGGTTGTCATGCTGTGCCACGTGTACGAGCTGAGACGTGAGACTAGGTTGGGTTGCCATGCTGTGCCACGTGTACGAGCTGAGACGTGAGACTAGGTTGGGTTGTCATACTGTGCCACGTGTACGAGCTGAGACATGAGACTATGTTGGGCTGCCATGCTGTGCCACGTGTACGAGCCGAGACATGAGACTAGGTTGGGGTGACATGCTGTGCCACGTGTACGAGCTGAGACATGAGATTAGCGTATTCATGGAGAAGAAGGATGCAGAAGTACCGGCATTCACTGACCCCTTATGGATGTGCGATTTTGCATTTTAGTCTACGTCACGGAGCACCTCCGTCTGCTGAAAGCCAAACTCCAGAGAAGAGAACAACTAATCAATGCACAGTGCCCGTTTGTCTCCGCTTTCGAGACCAGGTTTCGATTGTGGGAAACACAACTGCGGGATGCAAATTACTTCCCGACACTCATAGAAAACAAACTAGCTACTCCGGACATGTAGGCCTTCGTAGCATTCATTGAGCTGCTGAGACGAGAGTTTGATGACCGATTGACAAGTAGGGTAGGGTGGGGCAAGGAGCCCCCCTTAAGGGAAAATGGGCGTAGTTATTCATACTCTTAACATTTTGACGTCCTTGAGCTGTCATACGATTGCCGTGTGGTTATGCTACGTATTACCAAAACATTAGTGACATTTGACAACACTAACTTTTTATAATCATTAATTAAATATATTGTCCAAATGGGGCGTCTTACCCCAGGCCTGGGGCAAGACGCCCCCTTCTATAGGGCATGAAGCCCCCGGGGGGCTTCATGCCCCATAGAAGGTCCCATTGTATAAAATACGAATACTGAAATGAAACAAACTCGCGAGTAACGTGAAAATGGAGTGTATGTTTTATCTGTTCCAAAATAAACAACTAACCTACAGTATTACGACACTCCTTCAAAGTAAGATAATAGAACTTTACATGCAGTCAGGACTTTCAGGTGACATAACTTTACAAGAATTCAAGTTATGTAACTGAATGCAACTGGCACTATCGTTCAGTCACTACCGGACTCGCAGTTTGGACATATGAAACATCGCAGTCCTGGCGTGCAATCTTTGTGTGCCCATTTCTAGCACAACTGATCCCGAGATCTGCTGTTCACGAACGGCTCGCCCAAATGACACACGGCCAATCTTCCTCCTCAGTGCTGGTGCTGACTCGTCTTCTCTTTGATTCCTTCACTGCGTCCTTGTTTTTGTTGTTTGTCCCTCGTGACTTCCCCTTTGGCTTCGCCTTCCCCTTAGCTGACTCTTGATCAACAAGTTTGCGCTTGTAAGGAGACGAAGTCAGTACCGCGGCTGATTCGGCAACACGTGACATCGGGCGTGGACGGGAAAGTTTTGGCCTTGGCGACAGTTCCTCTATGAGGTCACTGACCAACTCGTGTGTCAGTGGCAAGGCTGTTGACGATGCGGCGGTCGGCGGCAAGGCTGTTGATGATCCAACAGTCGGTGGCAAGGCTGTGGATGATCCGGAGGTTGGCGGCAAGGCTGTGGATGATCCGGCTGTTGGCGGCAATGCTGTTGATAATCCAACAGTCGGCGGCAAGTCTATGGATGATCCGGCGGTTGGCGGCAAGGCTGTTGATGATCCAGCAGTTGGTGGCAAGGCTGTGGATGATCCGGCGGTTGGCGGCAATGCTGTCGATGATCCGGTGGTCGGCGGCAAGGCGTCCTCATCAGTAACCGCAGAGGCAACGTAGTCCTCATCGGTGAAGATGTCTGCGTCATATGGCCAAAGTCCACATGTCCGAAAGCCAGCCACGGCTTTGTCTGATGTGGCGGATCGCAGGAAGGCCTTTCCGAATATCGCTGCCACGTCGTATGCAGTGATTCTTCTTCCGGGATTGGCAACCATCCAGCTGTCAGCAGCTGCGTTGTACGCACTCTTCAGAGACTTGAAGTACGACCTGTCCAACGGCTGCATCTTATGTGTACAGTGTGGTGGCAGTGTGATTAAGGTAATACCACGGTTCCTTGCATACTCTACTGCAGCCAGAATCGTGTGACTGTGGTGGCCATCGAGGATTACGATCTGGGGTACGTCAACTGATGCGTTCGTGAAACTGGCAAAATGTTCCAACCACTTCACAAACAGATCAGAGTCCGTCCAGCCGTTGGGACTGCAGTAGCCAACAGATTGATACGGCGCACCTATCATCAGCGATGCCACCATTCTCTTTCTCGGAAAGATGAACATTGGTGGTAGATATGTGCCGACCGCGTTCATCCCGCAGATGACGGTGACGGTGGCGCCGCGCTCCCCGCTTGTCATTTTCCCCACCTGACGAACTCCTTTGGTGGCAACAATCTTGCCGGGCTTTTGAACATTCGTGACGCCGGTCTCGTCCATGTTCCATATTCTTAATTGCTTATGTATAGATGGACATCTCCAGCTGTGATATATACAGTTCGAAGAACTGGTGTACCTTTGGTCGGTTGAACCCGACAGCTCGCGCAATGTTGGTGCCCTGTGGTCGCCGGATTGCTAGGTCTTCGTGCCGTTTGAAGAAACCGCGCAGCCAGTCGCGTCCCGCCATCTTCGTTTCGGCAGAGAAGTTGTGTTTCAGACCCAACTTCTCCGCCAGATCGTAGGCCAGGCGTCTCATATCTACAGTTGTTAACCCATATATAAAAAAATTTCCATATAAGAAATGTGGTCGCGGAGAGTGCGTTCGGTGGTGGTAGGTAGTGCTGGCTTCTTCGGCCCAAGCGCAAGGGCGCCGCGAGTACAGACCCTGTTGTCACGGTGTCTTCGCAACGTACGCGTGGGGATGTTATACAGGCGACTGACTGTCTTCAGCGGCTGTTCTTCCAAAGCTAAAAGTGCAGCTTTCAGCGTTTCATCATCGTACGCACCCCTTTCCGTCTTCCGCTTGTAGGTGCGGACCATGTCTGAACAAAATTACGTGTTCATTAAACAAGCAATCTGCATACTTCATACAGGTCTGCAAATATTATGTTCGATAAGTTGTGAAAGACATTCCGCACTGACCGTATGATCTGAACCTTAAAAACATTGCCACATAGTAATTGAGCAATATTGTGCATTACGAATTATCACCCCCGCATTACAAAACAATATACAACGTTTCCATTACCTACACACGATTATACGTTGACCAAATCACGCGGGGCAAGACGCTCTTGGGGGCGTCTTGCCCCGCACTGTAAGGGGGCTTCTTGCCCCCAGCATGCATTATTTATACAAACGTCAATTCCCGCGCTAATACTCATTATCGCCCGTTTTTGTAAAAAGTAATGAAGCTATATGCACTAATGATGAATATAAAAACAACTAGCATAACAACAAGCATAATCTGTATATTTCAGTAAAACATTACAAACACAAAAATATTACATCAAACATGCAGGAAAACTTAAAATGCATATATTTAACTAACAGTGTTTTGTGCCTGCGTGTGCTTTCGGACGGAGTATTCACTAGGTGGCAGCATTGCTTTCGTCCAACAGAGACAGGCATCACGCACGTATAATCTTGAAAATACACGGGGAGCTTCTTACCCCACGGGGGCTCCTTGCCCCACCCTACCCTATTAGGGCTCGCAACAGGGAGTGAAAACTTTAACGTGTCCAAAATTGTTTGGCTAGGGTAGTTACACGATCTCCTCGTTTCTCTCGCTCACTGCCACTTCTAAAATCATTGCATTGGCTCCCTGTGCGATATCGCATTATTTTTAAGATCTGTACAATTACCTATCAAGCTCTTTCAACCAAACAACCTGCATATTTACATTCAATGCTCACTCCAGCAAGACAACCCAGACAGCTTCGGTCGTCTGGTTCTGGTTTACTTTCTGTTCCCAGAGTTAAGACAAATGCTGGAACTCGATCTTTCTCGGTTGCCGCACCAACTCTGTGGAATTCACTCCCCGACATCGTAAAATCAGCAAGAAATATAGCTTAATTTCGCCGTAATCTGAAAACCTATCTGATCAAAATTGCCTATTCTCCTTAGCGTCTTGGTACCTCCATCCATCGGTTGACGACTTTTTGCATTGTACATGGTAACGAGAATGCCTAATCCTTTGGTTTTGTTGCGCCACTGAGCTTGGATTTTCCGAGGGTATTGGCGCCAAAGAAGTAATTTTATTATTATTATTATTATAAGATGGACTTCGTATAATGCAAGCCATCAACGCATCTAACAGATGGACATTTGGATGACGTGCTGAGGCTCGCAGTGTCAAGTCTGCAGCCAGATGTGGGACACTTGGTGGCGCAGCAACATCTCTAGCATCAGACGTCAGTGGCACACGGGTCAATATGGCATCAGCGGCATGCCAAGAACACGTAACATGAATAATGTGTGTTTTTAAACAGCATAGTGACTATCGAACTGTTGTTCAAAATCAGACCTATTTACAACAACACTCGATACCACTGCTACACACAACGTATATGTTGCATGCATATATATATATATAGATATATACATATTGTACGTGTTACAAGAATGATAATATCCTTATGTGCGTGCGTGCGTGTATATGTGGCCCACTTACCTATTCCAAGTCACTAATTTGGCCCTCCGTTCAAAAAGGTTGCCGAAAACTGGGCTAAAGTATCCCGTGCCAGAAGTATGCAATTGTGTACTGCGTATGCGCGCGCAGTGAACAATATGACCTGCCGTGACCACATTGACCGCCCCAGAAGTAGCCGTATTTTAGTTTCTGTGTTCTTGTTTTTACATATTTTCCTGCAAAAGTTATCGAACCACCTTAGCAGCAACTTACGCACATTAAGGACGCACGTTAAGTGGCGTCACCTAGTGAGTATGGTGCGAAAAGACAAACTAGCGCGCTTCCTAGTGTTAAGGTGGAATTAATTACGCACGGTTGGGCACCGCGCATTCAGCTCGTAGGCCAACGCAAAGGAAACGGGTCTATTCTTTACAACTTGATAATTAGACGGTACCCCGGAGGGGGCATTGCTTGAAACGGACGGGAGTACCGTCATCGGGTTGGGCCGCATGACGGAGATTGGTATTAATACTGTTCGTAAATGAGCGGAGCGTGGTGTTGCATACAATATCCCAGGCTCATCAGTGGTGTGCTAACGTCACTTCCACAATTGTCTTTTACTACGCACACATTCGTTTTCACGAATCAGACTCAAGCTGCAGATGAGTGTACATTGCACAACTGACAAGTTGTGGCACCTCCCTAGCCAGCCAATACTAATGTACTTGAATCATACCTGTGGCAACTAATGGGTCCAAATGCATCAGAACAGAACAATTCAGAGGCATCACCAGAAGTAATTTATTGGTACACAAAACTAAACCAAAATGTAGAACTATGCCAAATAGTAACAGCACTGAATATGTCACATTTGTCAACATCCAAACACACCAGAACCACTGTCAACCACGGAATGTCAATTGTAGCAAAGCTCAAGCCTTGTTGGCAGTTGTTAAAACATGAACATGTGCAGCATCAACAGCAGACAGACACAGTCGACCCTAATCCAACTGCAGCGCTGGACACAACATCAAGTAAGAAATTGACTTTCATGAGTGTCCATCGCACAGCTTGTGTTCTTCAGATGAGTGAATGACTTGAGATCAACACCCTGGTTGTCTATGCAGCAGAACGTTACTTCAGGTCAACGCCTCAGGTGTGTGGGTGGCAGGATTACTTGGACCTGAAACAATGAAAACAATTGTTTGGTATTCTATACACACACACAGAGTCACTTGAAACTCATGCATAATATTTCCCCAAATGAATAAAAGCAGTCAACAACAGTATCACAAAGTGTTATGCACTTGTATGAGTGCTATATATACTTGTACAATGACGATTCAAATTATGTACATGCAGTTTCCTGCACAATGAAAGGAACGTCAGCATAACCAAAACCCAAATCTTGTGGTTACATGCGCTGTCATTATGAGTGCCGACACCACAAAACAATGCACCGACATAACAGCTGGGAAACTGGTTTTTGGTACATGTCAGTGTTCATACCTTAAGGTCGATTAAATAGCTCAATCTCATTGATTCAGTTTTCAGACAATTCAGGACCCTAAATTTTTTTTTAATTCAAATGTGCCATTCCCTACTTGTAATCCCAAAATACTGGAGGTATTCATGAACATTTTACATGTGGTACAACTGCTCTCGAACTCTCACCCTTGTTATAATACAGTTTTCCTCAAACAAGAGGGCTAAAAAAGCTAGGTCAAATTTAGAATTTAACTTAGCTTGATTCCCAATCAGGTTGCTATGAACCAGGACCATCTAGCTAGAACCTTTTAACATTTATTACTTTATATTGATTTACAGCAGATGTCTTTCCACCGGAGTCCATGCAGTGACAATGTAAGTGCGAGACGTTTATTCCAAGTACTCACCTATCCCTCATCTTCCTCCTTTTGCGCTTCAACCTCCGCATGCGCTTCTTCCTCCACTAAAACAAAATAGACTCGGCATGAGAAACTACAAAAATCATACATATTATTCACCAGCATTACAACCATATATTCACTGTTTTAGTCATAAACAAACAGAACGAAATGAGACAACTCCAGCAAGCAACACGATGTTCATACGCAGTTAATTGTAATTTAGAAAGCCCAAACACTAACTACATCAAATGGACAAGTAGGCAGCGACAACATTAGTGGGCCTCAGCAAATCAGATTAATACATTGCAACATGTGCATGAGACAAAATTAACACAAAAGTATGACCAAGAGCCTGTACTCAACGAGTTATGTCAATACTACACTGGAGCTGTCCACGATTATGAGGCTTGAGTTCATTACATGTGTCCAAAACCACGTTTATTCCGTCTTTCTCGAACTTGCATGTTTAACTAGCATTATGCGCCATCTTATACCACTTTTGAGGATCAAATGTGATCTACACATGACCGTGTATTAATTTACATGTTCCACAGTTTTGCATGGTTACTATACATATTGCATGTATACAGCGACATTGAAGCAGGTCTGGATTCTACAAGTGTTGACTAAATACTACTTTGATAAATGAAACTATGGTCTAGTTGGTAAAAAAATAGTTTTGCAGAGACCGCCAATAACACCATGTCTTCGTCGAATATGAATATTAGAAATGCGCACCATAGATAAGTTTACGCTGAGCACTGTGTTTTAAAGGCAGTTTAGGTGAGGTGTGGTGAAAGGGAGTTCCATAATAGCTTCTTGAAATAATTTTGGGTTTATGTTGGTAATTTTGGGTGGAATCATATTCCATATGCGAATGGCTCTGGGATAAAATGAAGACCATTGCATTTATACGACACCTGGGAGCTACGTATCATCCACGGGTTCGACAGCAGGTTCTTAGGCCTGGGGGGTGTGATCTCAATGTTATTTAGAATTTTGTAGAAGGTTGTGGCTTGTTTAATGAACGTCTTCGTTCTAGTGTTAGCCATCCAAGGGCAGTAATTAGATCTGCTGGATTTGTGTTCCGTCTGTAATCATTTTTCAAGGCTTTTAACTTGTGAAAAGGTGTGAGGATTCCATATGGGTGAAGAGTACTCGAGTTTTGGCCGGATTAGCATGTTGTAGGCTGTTTGTTTTAACTTCGGGTTTACATGGGCCAAGAGTTCGTTTAATCATGCCTAAACATTTCGAAGAGTTAAATACACATAAAAAGCACAAAAATCCATTTACCTTGGGCCTCATTTCGCCAGTTCAACCTGAAACATATCAAAAAAGTATATTATACATGTGTCAATTATTGATTGATATAATTCAAGGCGATTTTAACAGATTCCAAACAACACAGACAAATACTTCCACTCACCGAAAATGGGCGATGGAAAAGGAACGAGAAAAGGTCCCGGATGCCGAGGCTTACAAAAGATAGGCTTAGCTGCAGGATGGCAGTCGCCCGCACATCTGCCGTCAGCACCAACGTTATAATCACGCCGTCACTGTAACAAAGCAGTTTGAACAACTAAAATAATGTCAACATATTCGGAAACTATGATTCTAACATTATTCCAAATGTCTTAAATGGTTCGTACAATAAAAGTGTCGAAACATATATACATGTGTGGGTATTACTTTTTACAATATAACTTCAGCAAGCAAGTTGGAAACGCATTGCAATTCTAACCATTCACGTCTTACACGTTTATTTAATGTAGAATAATCGGTTAATCGTATGCATGTCATATTATGTTTTAGTTTTAACATGTAAATCGACGTCACAAATGGCTTGGTAGTAAAACGGGCAATTTACCTATTAGGTAGAAAAAAGACCTAACAATGTCATTCTCTACAATGGTAGACAAAAGACAGAATAATGTCATTCTCTACAATGTACCAGAGAAACTAGAAAGAACAAATGATAAAGAAGTAGTTGAGAACTTAATCCCAGAAGAGCTCGGAGTGAAATAAGTCAAAGTAGAGGAAATAATTAGGCTTGGCACAGGCAATGAGTCAAGGCCAATACTACTGAAACTTAATGACAAACAAACTCAAAGGAAAGTGTTAAATCCTTTAACGAACGCATTTGTTAAATTTTTTTTGCCTTTTATGCCGGTTAGAAAAATCCAATGATATACTTTTGTGAATTATTTTCACACTTTTATTTTTTATTATCGAAGTCCAATGATTAAACATTGGATTGATCGATTGTACGCTTTTAATTCATGAATGTGTGTACTTATATATATATATATATTATCCTAACTTATTTTACATATATTTTTACTGTACGTCATGTATGTATATTATATGGAATCCTGTTCAGAAGATTTATGTGATGTGATCCGCATTGGAAGGGTTTTGGGGATTCGTTGGTGTGCGTCTAGTCGCAGGGCACTTAAGGCAATTTGGCAAAATTACCCAGCATTAGCAAAACACTTTGCTGATAACCTTATTAAGCCCACCTTCAGCGGATTACACAAGATCTTAACATTGTCTACTTTTCTTTAAAATGTTGCTCTGATGCTAGATGCATTCAGTTAACTGTCCGAGCTGCCTCTTGTCCTCCAATCTGAGTCCACTACTCTTAGCCAAGCATACAAGTTAGTGAGGTACTGTATCAGGGCGTTGATTCAATTCAAGGAAGGGCATAATGGGGAGCATACTAAAACTGCAGAAGAATCATGTGCCACTGGTTTTTACCGTCAGATTGTCCTAACCAGTTACTCTAAAGTAAAGACTATTCACCATGACAGATTCTACTAATCACTGATTGGCAATCTAGGTGCTCGCTTGTCAATGAACCCAGAACTGAGTTTCTCAACCAAATTGATGTACTTGAACCAAGTAAATGGCCAACAGCAGTAGAGTCACCCTGGCTGGAGTGTGAAGCAAAGATCAAGAAACTTTGCAACTGCCTTGGTATGAACGGTCCAGCTGTCAAGCGAGCATTCAGAGACTATGTTGATGACCCACCGTCATGCCCCCATGACATCCTTCTTTTGAAATCGATCATTCACACTCTACCTGTATCAACTGCAGATTGTGAACATCGATTTTCTACAATGAATGTCATTGCCACCAAATGCAGGAACAGGCTTCTTGTTGAGACTGTCAGCAATCTCCTGTTTCTTAATTTGGTGGGCCCACCTCAATCAAAGTTTGAGTCTGCCAAATATGTCAAGGAATGGCTTAAATGTCATAGAAATGCCGATGACAACAGGACAAGAAAGGTTAGTGACTGTAGTGATGGTATACGATATGAGAATATTTGTTCAGTTTTGTGAATTGTTGTAGTCATAAGCAACATCCATGGCATATCCAACTGAGAATCAGGCAATGGCTGTCATCAACAATTAAAGAAACCTTTTTTCTGAACTGTGTTGCTATTATATTCATATTCAATATCTTTAAGAGCTCATGATACACTCCCACTCTTGTTAGTCATAGTTTGGTATTAGAATAACAATATCAAATAAAAAAATTTAAAGACAAATTGAACAATACATCTTGTCATTCTTATGACTCCAATGTTCGCTGTGTTGCAATCCAAACAAAGTACACCCAAACATATAAAACTTAGGACAAACAGCGAGAAACTTGCTCTAAAATAATGTGAATCTGTACGTCAGTTGGGCATTATGGAAAAACTCAATCAGGATATTCACTCAATCAGATCCAAACTTTAATTATAAAATAATTAAAGGCATACTCATTCAGTTGTACGTAAATCACTTTCCAGTTAACAGTAAATAAAAACAAAACAAAATTAGTGACTGTAGTGATGGTATACGATATGAGAATATTTGTTCAGTTTTGTGAATTGTTGTAGTCATAAGCAACATCCATGGCATATCCAACTGAGAATCAGGCAATGGCTGTCATCAACAATTAAAGAAACCTTTTTTCTGAACTGTGTTGCTATTATATTCATATTCAATATCTTTAAGAGCTCATGATACACTCCCACTCTTGTTAGTCATAGTTTGGTATTAGAATAACAATATCAAATAAAAAAATTTAAAGACAAATTGAACAATACATCTTGTCATTCTTATGACTCCAATGTTCGCTGTGTTGCAATCCAAACAAAGTACACCCAAACATATAAAACTTAGGACAAACAGCGAGAAACTTGCTCTAAAATAATGTGAATCTGTACGTCAGTTGGGCATTATGGAAAAACTCAATCAGGATATTCACTCAATCAGATCCAAACTTTAATTATAAAATAATTAAAGGCATACTCATTCAGTTGTACGTAAATCACTTTCCAGTTAACAGTAAATAAAAACAAAACAAAATTTAAATTTCCAAATCACTTAGCAACGGAGATGGCACATAGGTTTAACGAGTTCTTTGTAAATATCGGCAGTAAACGGGCACATACAATTCCCAGCACAAAAAACTTTTATCAGTTATTTAAAGAACAAGTCTCTCTCAACGTTTAATTTCAAACCAGTAACAGAAGATATTGTAATACAAATTATCAAGGATTTTGATCTAAAAAGAAGAAAACGGTTTTACTAAAAAGAATTAATTCTCTAATTTCTAAACCCTTGTCTCTCATTATTAACAATTCCCTAAACACGAATATTTAAAAAAAAGCGAAAGTTATTCCTATGTATAAAAAAGATGATAAACTCTGCTCAATAACTACAGACCCATTTCATTACTCCCTTCCATCTGCAGTCTTTGAAAAAATTGCATACGATCTAATATTCAAACGAATTATTTTACAAAAGTCAGTACGAGTTTAGGAAAAGCACATTCCACGGAAACGGCGACACTCGAACTATAACTGGCACACTTTTTTAAAACATAAAAATCCCCATATCAAATTTTCTTAGATGTATCAAAAGCCTTTGATGCATATATCACAATATTTTATTCAAAAAGCTTGAACATTACGGAATAAATGGACTCCACTAATTTGGGTAATGAATTACCTTACCGAAAGGCGCCATGCAATTTGTCCAGTTCGATGATGTAATGTCTGACACATTAACTATCTCAACAGGTGTCCCGTAGGGGTCAATACTAGGTCCCCTATTATTTACTCTGTATATAAATAATATTCATCTTACTGTCGTTGAACTTATATACAGTATCATGAGTATGGTGGTGTATGAAGTATTAGTCCTCCACATCGATATACTAGTATTTCATCGAGCAATACATCTAAACCGGGATCGAGTCAATGTTTTAATGTTATGGTAACCGCATTTTCATCCAGGGTCCGTGGAATGGTTTTTCCCTGTTGGATGTCGTTATTTTAATCAGAAAAACATACCGATCGTCTCTAAACAATGCGCTAAGCCGGCTAAGAAGCTCGTCGATTATGTTTAATGTTATGCCTGAATTAGCTAGACACAATATGCGTTATTTAACAAGATTTAACAAGATTTGCCATCCAAGCCAAAGGCCCAGATGGCAAGTGGACAAGGAAGCCATTGGCTTATCGAGAGTCCAACAATGTTCACCTACTTATAACCCGCCCTCCTGATATGTGTCAACCTTGTTTTTAAACATATTCACGCTGCTAGCAGTTACACAATCTGTAGACAATTTGTTCCATTCATTTATTGTCCTCTGTGAGAACGAGTGCTTCCTGATGTCCAATCTACATTGATCCTTTACTAATTTTACCTCATGTCCTCTAGTTCTGCTATCCTTCTTGAGTGAGAAAAACATATTTCTATCAATATTTTCATACCCATTCAATATCTTAAAAACTTCAATCTGATCTCCTCTTAACCTCCTTGTCTCTAGAGTTGTTAAACCACATTCTTTCAGGCGTTCTTCATAACTAAGGTCTCTAAGTTCTGGAATCATTTTAGTTGCTCTCCTTTGTATGCGTTCAAGTGTATCTATATCCTTCTTACGAT
The DNA here is from genome assembly GCA_963662155.1 of Lamellibrachia columna. Taxonomy (NCBI): domain Eukaryota; kingdom Metazoa; phylum Annelida; class Polychaeta; order Sabellida; family Siboglinidae; genus Lamellibrachia; species Lamellibrachia columna. The sequence goes on along the minus strand of OY759271.1, from coordinate 31,221,877 downwards.
ATGGTCTCCATGCTTGTATACAGTATTCTAAATGAGGTCTAACTATTGCTTTATAAAGAGGTATAATTAACTTTTTTCCCTTATATGTTATGTTTCTTCTAATCAATCCAAGAATTTGATTACCCTTTGAAGCTGCAATACCACACTGCTCTGAAACTTTCATATCAGCGCTTATTGTAACTCCTAAGTCCTTTTCTTTTACAGTAGTACCAAGAACAGTAGCTCCCATTTTATAGTTTACATTCAAGTTCCCATGTCCTGTATGTAGGCATTTACATTTCCCAAAATTGAACAGCATCTGCCATTTCTCAGACCATTTCACTAATCTGTCTAGATCGTTTTGTAAATGTTGTTTATCACCATCAGTATTAACCTTTCTAAACAGTTTTGTGTCGTCCGCAAATTTCAGTACGTTACTTGTTATACTCTCGTCCAAGTCATTGATATAAATTAAGAATAATATAGGTCCTAATACTGATCCTTGAGGTACCCCACTCAAAACCGATTTCCAATTTGAAACTTCGCCATCTACTACAACTCGTTGTCTTCTGTCAGTCAGCCATTGTTCTATCCAGTCAGTTATGCTATCCCCGATACCATGGGCTTTTAATTTAAGTAGCAATCTTTGATGTGGCACTTTGTCAAAAGCTTTCTGAAAATCTAAGTAGATAATATCTACTGGCGATCCCATGTCTATCCACTTAGTGATTTCTTCCAAAAAACATAATATATTTGTTAAGCATGACCTCGCTTTAAGGAATCCATGTTGAGATGAATTTAATAATTTATGCTTAACGAGGAAGTCCACCATATGGTCTTTAATTAACCTTTCTAATAATTTACAAATCACTGACGTTAAACTCACTGGTCTGTAATTCTCTGACTTATTTCTCGAACCCTTTTTAAATAATGGTATGATGTTTGCTTCTTTCCATTCAAACGGAACAACTCCCTCTTTTAATGACAAGTTGAATACTCTTGCAAGTGGTATACTGATTTGATCTACTGTTTCCATTAGTAATTTTGGAGGAATCCCATCCACTCCCGGTGATTTGTTATCCTTCATTGCCTTTATTTTCCTAGCTACCAATTCTGGAGTTACAACTAACGGTCCTAAATAGTCAGATTTAGCCCCCTGAAATTTAGCATCAGCAACTGGTAATGAACTAATATCTTCTTTTGTAAACACTGAACTGAAGTAACCATTTAGGTCTTCCGCCATTAAAAACCCCTGTGATATTATATTTCCAGCACTGTCTTCTAGAGGTCCAACCTTGTCTTGTACGTTTTGTTTACTCCTGACATATGCATAAAAACTCTTGCTGTCAGTTTTTATGTTACATGCCAGTTTTTGCTCATAGCTTCTTTTAGATTGTCTGATTTCAGTTGTAGCTGCATTAAGTGCCTCTTTGTATTTTGCATAGTCTTCTTCCTTTCTGGTACGCCTATAAACCCTCCACATAGTTTGTTTTAGCATTATTTTTCTAATTGCCTCTTTTGACAAGTGTTTCTTTCTACACCGTTTTCCTTGTTTTCGGAAGGGAACAAATTTATCAATGATACTCTCAATTTCATATTTTAGAATATTCCAACATTCAATTGCAGTCTTATCCATCAGCATGTTATTCCAATCTAGCTGTGTATTTTCTCATATCTTTGTAGTTACCTTTGTGGAAGTTTCTCTTGTACGTTTTCTTATTTTTACTTTCTGATTTTACATTGATGTCAAAATGTATTTGATTATGGTCACTATTACCCAATGGTTCAAATATTTTTACATTGTCCACTAATTCTTGTTGTGATGACAAAACTATATCTAATACATTTTCTCCCCTGGTTGGTTCTAGTACGTGCTGAGTAAGAAAGCTATCCTGGATTAAACATAGAAATTGTTGATCCTCAATCCCTGTGCTCTCTAGAGAATTCCATTGTATGTGTCCATGGTTAAAATCTCCCATTATGATACATTCCCCTTTACTAACTTCCTTTATAGCGTTTTTTATTTTTGTGTTGTCCTCTTCGTTTATGTTTGGACTTCGGTAAACTAATCCAATAGTTAATTTTGAATTTCCTGAAACAATTTTGCACCAAACAGCTTCATCGCAATCTGCTTCCCTTTCTAGTTTTATTTCATAAGCCTGAATAGATTCTTTAACATATAAAATAACTCCCCCGCCCCTTCTTCCTATTCGATCTTTCCTAAACATTACGTATCCTGTCAGTCCTAATTCAGCATCTGTTATATCTATGTTAGCCCATGATTCAGTTATACCAATTATGTGAGGGTCAATATCTTCTACCATAATGTTTAATTCGTTTTTCTTATTTACTATGCTCCTTGCATTTAAACATACGCATCTATAACCTTTTTCAGAGATGATTTTCGGATGATTTGATATTGGTTTATCTGTGCTAGTGGCCTCTTGTTCTGCTTGAGACACCTCTAGGTAACCCCCCTGCACTTCTAGTTTAAAGAATGTTTACTTCCAAAAATATTTGTCATTGTACCCAAGTCGCTATCTACTGCTGCTGAAAGTTTGTCCGCGAATACTGCCGCCCCCTTTCCACTTAAATGAAGCCCATCCTTCATGTACATATCAGCCCTCCCAACAAAACTTCCCCATAAATCCACAAATCCAACTTCCTCTTCCCTACACAGCCTCTGGACTAACATGTTAATTGCCATCCCCCGACAATTTCGATATTTATGACCCCTCCTGCCCATTACAGGTAAAATCCCTGACAGTATTACCTGCTCAACCCGCGTCTGTTTTAGTGTTCTGACCAACTGCCTATATTTCCTAACTATGGCAGTTGTACCCTCCCTCTCTACGTTATTTGTCCCTACATGTACTAAAACAGATCCACCCTTACCCGAGCCTACGATGTTTTTTACCCTCTCAGTTATCGCCTCTATTTTGGCTCCAGGCAAGCAGACCACCACATCATCTCCCTTGTTTAAGACTCTGTCGGTCTTCCTAACTATCGAATCCCCCACAAACACCCTCGCTCTCTTCCTCACCCCCTCTATCACTGCTGCAGAATAACTCTTCCTTTCGATCCCCTCCATCACATTCTGTCCTGACTCCTTCCCTTCCGTCTCCCCCACTCCCTTCTCCTTCCCTCCTGTCTCCCCTACTCCCCTCTCCTTCACTCCGGTTGTTTTCCCTCCCGTCTCCCCCACTCCCTTCTCCTTCCCTCCTGTCTCCGCTACTCCCCTCTCCTTCACTCCGGTTGTCTTCCCTCCCTTCTCCCCCACTCCCTTCTCCTTCCCTCCCGTCTCCCCTCTCCTTCACCCCGGTTGTCTTCCCTCCCGTTCCTTTCCTTCCCGTCTCCTTACGTCCTGTCTCCCTATGACCTGTCACCTTCCCTCCTCTCAGCTTCCTCCCAGGCTGAGGTGAGCTCTCCCTAGCATCTCTTGTGCCTTTCCCCACTTTATCGTCTACTGTTCCCTCACCGGAACTACCGGCACAACTCCCCTGTTCCCTTCCCACCATTGCCATAACGAGCAGCCTCAGCTCTTCTAACTCCACCTCTAGTTCCTTCATCCTTGCGCATCCACTACACTCAAAACTTGTGTACTGCGTATGCGCGCGCAGTGAACAATATAACCTGCCGTGACCACATTGACCGTGCCAGAAGCAGCCGTATTTTAGTTTCTGTGTTCATGTTGTTACACATTTTCCTGCAAGTTATCTAACCACCTTAGCAGCAACTTACGCACATTAAGTGGCGTCACCTAGTGAATATACAAACCAGCGCGCCACCTAGTGCCAGGATGGAATTAATTACGCACTGTTATCGAACGCCGGTTGGGCACTGCGCATTTATCTCGTAAGCCCACGCAAAGGAGACTGGTCTATTCTTTAAAACTTGATAATTAGACCGTATCCCGCGCACCATTTCATCCGTGGCCACTACCAAGGCGTCATGGTCGTATATTTGCATAATTGGCCAATTTGAATTAGTTTTATTATAGACTGGTAAGCACAACGGGGAGCAACACTTAAACAGCAAAAAAATTAGGGTGGCATTGCTTGAAACGGACGGGAGTACTGTCATCGGGTTGGGTTGCATGACCGAGACTGGTATTAATAATGTTGATAAGAGGGGAGCGTGGTGTGGTATACAGCACTATCCCAGGCTCATCAGTGGTGTGCTAACATCACTTCCTCAATTGTGCCTTTCACTACGCACATTAGTTTTCACGAATCAGATTAGTCTACATTGCACAACTGACAAGTTGTGCAACTTCCCTAGCCAGCCAATACTAATGTACTTGAATCATACCTGTGGCAACTAATGGATCCAAATGCATCCGAACACAATTCAGAGGCATCACCAGATGTAATTTATTGGTACACAAAACTAAACCAAAATGTAGAACTATGCCAAATAGTAACAGCACTGAATAGGTCACATTTGTCAACATCCAAACACACCAGAACCACTGTCAACCACGGAATGTCAATTGTAGCAAAGCTCAAGTCTTGTTGGCAGTTGTTAAAACATGAACATGTGCAGCATCAACAGCAGACAGACACAGTCGACCCTAATCCAACTGCAGCGCTGGACACAACATCAAGTAAGAAATTGACTTTCATGAGTGTCCATTGCACAGCTTGTGTTCTTCAGATGAGTGAATGACTTGAGATCAACACTCTGGTTGTCCATGCAGCAGAACGTTACTTCAGGTCAACGTCTCAGGTGTGTGGGTGGCAGGATTACTTGGACCTGAAACAATGAAAACAATTGTTTGGTATTCTATACACACACACAGTCACTTGAAACTCATGCATAATATCTCCCCAAATGAATAAAAGCAGTCAACAACAGTATCACAAAGTGTTATGCACTTGTACGAGTGCTATGTATACTTGTACGATGACGATTCAAATTATGTTCATGCAGTTTCCTGCACAATGAGAGGAACGCCAGCATAACCAAAACCCAAATCTTGTGGTTACAGGCACTGTCATTATGAGTGCCGACACCACAAAACAATGCACCGACATGACAGCTGGGAAACTGGTTTTTGGTACATGTCAGTGTTCATACCTTAAGGTCGATTAAATAGCTCAATCTCATCGATTCAGTTTCCAGATAATTCAGGACCCTAAATTTTTTTTAAATTAAAATGTCCCATTTCCTACTTGTAATTCCAAAATACTGGAGGTATTCATGAACATTTTACATGTGGTACAACTGCTCTCGAACTCTCACCCTTGTTATAATACAATTTTCCTCAAACAAGAGGGCTAAAAAAGCTAGGTCAAATTTAGAATTTAACTTAGCTTGATTCCCAATCAGGTTGCTATGAACCAGGACCATCTAGCTAGAACCTTTTAACATTTATTACTTTATATTGATTTACAGCAGATGTCTTTCCACCGGAGTCCATGCAGTGACAATGTAAGTGCGAGACTTTATTCCAAGAACTCACCTATCCCTCATCTTCCTCCTTTTGCGCTTCAACCTTCGCATGCGCTTCTTCCTCCACTAAAACAAAATAGACTCGGCATGAGAAACTACAAAAAGCATACAAGATTATTCACCAGCATTACAACCACACATTCACTGTTTTAGTCATAAACAAACAGAACGAAATGAGACAACTCCAGCAAGCAACACAATGTTCATACGCAGTTAATTGTAATTTAGAAAGCCCAAACACTAACTACATAAAATGGACAAGTAGGCAGCGAAAACATTAGGGGGACTTAGCAACATCAGATTAATACATTGTAGCATGTGCACGAGACAAAATTAACACAAAAGTATCACCAAGAGCCTGTACTCAACGAGTTATGTCAATACTACACTGGAGCTGTCAACGATTATGAGGCTTGAGTTCATTACACATGTGTGCAAAACCACATTTATTTCGTCTTTCTCGAACTAGCATGTTTAACTGGCATTATGCGCCATGTTATACCACTTTTGGTGCCATTCAAATCAAATTTGCGAATTTAAGGATCAAATGTGATCTACACGTTACCGTGTATTAATTTACATGTTCCGTAGTTTCGCATGCATTACGCATGGTTACTATACATATTGCACGTATACAGCGACATCACATTGAAGCAGGTTTGGATTCTACAAGTGTTGACTAAATACTACTTTGATAAACGAAACTATGGTTTAGTTGGTAAAAAAATAGTTTTGCAGAGACCGCCAATAACGCCATGTCTTCGTCGAATAATATATTAGAAATGCGCAATTGTGTCACCGACACCGTGTAGAAAAACGCACGAGGCCGCGGCCCAGGCATTCGGCCGACAGTGCAACGTGCACATGTCAAATAGTAATTTATCTATTTACACCAAATACACAGTACAAGTAGGTATCATTTATCTGTATCCGCCAACTATGGGTGAAACTGAACATTAACTGCTAATCTCCTGGAGCAAGGGAATCAACTGTAACGCTAACCAACGTCACCTACAATCCGAAGATCAAAACCATTTACCATGCATGATTATGCAAGTTAAATACACATAAAAAGCACAAAAAACCCATTTACCTTGGGCCTCATTTCGCCAGTTCAACCTGTAACATATCAAAAAAGCATATTATACATGTGTTAATTATTGATGGATATAATTCAAGGCGATTTTAACAGATTCCAAACAACACAGACAAACACTTCCACTCACCGAAAATGGGCGATGGAAAAGGAACGAGAAAAGGTCCCGGATGTCGAAGCTTACAAAAAAGAGGCTTAGCTGCAGGATGGCAGTCGCCCGCACATCTGTCGCCCGCACCAACATTATAATCACTGCCGTCACTGTGACAAAGCAGTTTGAACAACTAAAATAATGTCAACATATTCGGAAAATATGATACCAACATTATTCCAAATGTCTTAAATGGTTCGTATAATAAAAGTGTCTAAACGTATATACATGTGTGGGTATTACTTTTTACAATATAACTTCAGCGAGCAAGTTGGAAACGCATTGCAATGCTAACCATTCACGTTTTACATGTTTATTTAATGTAGAATAATCGGATAATCGTATGCATGTCATATTATGTTTTAGTTTTAATCTGTAAATCGACGTCACATATGGCATGGTAGTAAAACGGGCAATTTACCTATTACAATAGCTACCTATATTAACAATATTATTAATATAGATAGAAAAAAGTCATAACAATGTCATTCTCTACAATGGTAGAAAAAATACATAATAATGCCGTTCTCTACAATGTACCAGATAAACTAGAAAGAACAAATGATAAAGAAGTAGTTGAGAACTTAATCCCAGAAGTAGTTGAGAACTTAATCCCAGAAGAGCTTGGAGTGAAATAAGTAAAAGTAGAGGAAATAATTAGGCTTGGCACAGGCAATGAGTCAAGGCCAATACTACTGAAACTTAATGACACACAAACAAACTCAAAGGAAAGTGTTAAGCAAAGCAAAACTGCTAAGAAATGCCAGGAGAGAATTGCACAGGAACACCTACCTAGCACCAGATAAAACAATTAAGGAGAAGGAAGTTACAAAAGGAACTGAGAGATAGGAAAGAAAGGGGTCAGACAGATCTAATGATTAGAGATGGGAAAATAGTGAAGCTCAGGGATAGAACTAAGGGACAAAATGATGTAAGAGGTGTCCAGACTTGGAAAGAGAAAGAGATAGGAGCATAAGCTCAAGCAACAACTAGAGAAAAGGGAGCTGTAGCAACAGCTGGAAAAAAGCAGGTGACAAAAAGCAACAGTCACGTGCTGTTACCCCCGAATGAGGAGAAGTTGTAAGCACTCAACAAGACGAACAAAAAGAAAGCATA